>CAJVPJ010000517.1:0-23000 GCA_910592205.1 Paraglomus occultum | reverse complement strand
AGCTAAATTGTGAAAAACCCCCTCTCGGCAGAACACACCTACGCAATTAATTGCTCTCCCAACCCTATTGTGGACGCTGACCGTAACACCTTAGTCTGTGTTATAAAATTTGGATTGCAACACCTTGGTCTGTGTCATAGAAATTGGATCATGACACACACCTGAGTGGGAATAACCTAGACTAAGTGGAAATAACATAATTATGTTATTTCCACTTATTGTAATTTATCATCCATTGAATAAACAACCTGATATTAATATACTGTTTGCAACAGTTACTAACAACTGCTCTCATTGCTTTTTATTTTGTCACTCTTCTATTACTATTTTTGTCATCATATTTATCTCATTTCTTACACACCATTGTTTTATCACCATCTTCATTAGAACTTGAGAGAAAAAGAAAACAAACTGAGAGTGGTAAGACACTTGGAACTATCACAGTATCACTCAATATCAATAATTCCTGCCTTGCTAAGACAGTAGTACTTTTTTTCTAGGTGCAATTGCTGTGTCAAAGAGAAGGAAATGGGTGGTTAATAGTGCAATGTGCTAAGAGGAATGGGGTTTCTGTTACTTTGCAGAGCCAGTGGAACAGTACCATCAACTACTTGAAAAGGTTGGGTATGGTAGATTCATAATGCTATATGGTACACATGCATCAGGCAAGTCTACACTGGTGAATTATGCAATTAAGTGGTTGGAGGAAGATAAAGATAAGCATTTTATATGCAAATAGTAAGAACACTTTTTTGTTGTCTTCTGTATGTTTGGAAACCATTGGCATATCTTGTAATGGTATCTGCTTTTTTTGTTGACCAGTGTGACTTTTGAAGAAATCATTCTGGCCAACCTTTGGAAAAGCACTCAGTTGTGATCACCAAAAACAATACTTTGCTGCCTGTGAGAAAATTCAAGATGCCTCAGATTTCCTTGTGCAATTTAGCAAGAATTCTTGGGATGAGCATTCTACAGCTGGAGAGGTTCATGTCATTCTTTTCATTGATGAATTTGATAAGTTACATGATGCACCTGAGGATGTTCATGATGAAGTTCTGGAAACTTTCCATGCAATTAGAAACAATTCTCAGGATTTCATCATCAGTGCCATTGTAGCAGTAGTTATTGGTACATTCAGCATTCTCTATATTGACACCAGCTTCAAGACATCACCTTTCAATATAAAGGAATCAATCTGGAATCACAATCATTCTCTTGATCAAGTTCAGGAGCTTTACAATCAGTTTGCAAGTGACACTAAAATGAAGATTGATCAGGAAGTCATTGAGGACATCTATTTTCAGACCAATGGGTAAGCATAATAGATTATATTAATATATGCTCATTTGCAAGCATAACTCATTCACCTGACTAAAACTGTTTATTTTCTCAACAGACATGCTACTCTTTATCTTGTATGTTTATGTGGACGCGTGATTGAAGAAAAACTAATAGGAAGTTTGGATATCACAAGGCATGTTAGTTACAAGATATGGCATAGCTTCAGTGTCATGTCATTAATGTCTGAGGTCAGCAGGTGCCAGACATGGAAGCATATGGTGGATAGACTTTTACATCCTGCTGCCAAAGCTGCAGTGGAATTATTCCGGTCCAAGTTCATGTTAAACACAGATTTTGTAGAGATCTATGAAGATGAAGAAGTTAAGTTGGCAAATTTCCTTGCAGCTGAAGGACTTTTGGTTGTCAACGATTTGACAAAGTTCAAAATTGCATCACCATTGGTGTGCTTATGCTGGCTGATTCTGGAACAGGTAATTACAAAGGTGTTTCCGTCCTGCCCAAAGGTTGAAGTCCCGTATTATCCTTCGTCAGACACTTTGAACACTTTTGAAGTCTTAAAGCATGCTGTTCGTGTATTATGTATTTGACAAAGAAACCCTAAGTTTGGCATGTCATACTACATTCAAGCAAGCCCATGTGCCTGTAATAATTCCAATAAGAGAAATGTACCACGAGAAAGTGTGTATGAGGGAGAGATGTGTCGAATTCTGCGGAATTGGCTTCTCCAGCATGGATTCCAAGTCACCGGGTGGCATACTCCATGAAGCTGGTAAACTTACTAATAAAATGTATAGTGACATCGTTCTCTCAATGACCAGCGATCGAACAATTGTCATAGAGCTCTTGTCCACAGCGACAAAGGGGCAACTCGAGGAACATTTTGTACGAGCACTTTAATATACAAAAATACTCTCTGCACAAGAGACATGGGTTATTCACTTTACATGTGCTGATTACGCTACAACAAAGTCTTGTTGGCCATCAGAACAGCAGTTGGAGGATGGTCTCCAAGTTGCACATGTGTGGCATGATCTGGGGTTTGAAACGGTTCGGATTAGCGCGCGCTGGCGAGATGAGAAGAGTGTCCAGCGGGAATTATCGATGAGGAAATTTTCTGAAGGTAAGATTTCATTGGAGTTACTATATACTTTAGTATGTGATGGAAGTATGCTTTGCAATGCCCGCAGATGGGTTAGAAGATGTGTGGGGATGGGATGGAAAGGAACATAATCGTATAAGTATGTGAATAAAAGGACTGGAGTGTGAAAGAGTATTATGTGTAATGTCTTCGTTTGGTATGATGATGGCATCGGTGGCAGAATAAATGCCATCGATAGCTTTTTGTTTGATGTGGTAAATGCCAGTTACATGCAAATTGCTATAATAAAACTATACATAGGATACCCGTATGGAAAATTATACTTATAACGATTCTACTGAATATGAAAAAGCAATACGTTTCCTGGAGATAGGTTGCAAATGTGGTTGCTCAAAAGCGATTTCGAGAGAAGGGTTTGCCGAATTACGCGAAGCGTTTCAAGCCTTTTCTAGACCCGAACAAGATATATTTGTAATGGCCAAACTGAAGGCGATGATGGTGGAGAAATAACTGCCAGTCGACGTCTTAAAAAGAAAATGCGTACTAATAAGCGAATGTTTTACTACTGAGATCGCAATACGCCGCTTTGTCAGAAAACATGTTGGGAATTGGTCGCACGCACTTTGAAAACGTTAGAAATCACTGGGCGACGAATGGTATAATACCGCGCGTTCATGGTAACATAAAGCGAATGTCGCGATCAAAGTCAGGTGTCGGCATTGACAAATGTGCAAAGGTCGATGTGATTCAGCTAACCGTCAAAGGTTTACACAGCATTCAAGTCTTGCTTTTTCCTAGTCCCCATCCCAGCCACCACGCAAACTTGTAACCAATAACCCACCGTTACCTAAGTCTCTAAATATAATTTATGCAGTCCCGTTTAATAAAAAGTTACATCATACTGTAACCGAGTTGAAACATATACAGTTAAGTAAAAGCAGTAAATTTAGAATGGTGAAAACGTGAAGTCCTGATTTTCTGGAGAGCGAATAAACCGGATATTACAGCTTAGCTTTTGGGGGCTCATTGCAGTACCATGCCATTTCGACCTCCTTACGTGTAAAACTATGGTTGAATAAGAGACGAGACGTGAGTTAACAAGTATTATGTGAAATTGATAATAAATGAATACTTACCCGCACTTCTCGTAGAACGGTACATTCTAAAAAGTGATAGTATTCGGATCTTAATTATCTGTCACTAGGAACAAAAAGGAAAATTGCAAAACAAGATGCTTACCTTTTCTGAACAATCGAGGATAACTGTCATGAACCAAGTATTCGAGATGAAGCGTTTATTAGTATTAAATTAGTCGCGGTACTAGTACTTTGTACATAAGACTTTCCGCACCTTTATAGCAGCCTCTGTTGGCGCCGATGTATTTCAATGTCTGGATTACGCTATTAGAGACAGACTTAGCCAACTTATTTATCATTCCAACACGCACCCGAATATTACAGAAGATTCTTACCGAAGTCCAAGCTTCTTCCCCTGTTGATTTTTATTGACTGCAATATCTTCAATATGCCCAACCTAATAGAAAAAATAGTATCTAATGAATCTACAAATGCTTACAACCTGAAACACGCATTAGACGGAGACAATTGATGCCAACATACAAGTCCTGTATTTCTTATAAACTTTCTCTCTACAAAAATGGTTCCAGCACCAACAACTCGATCATCAGGAGATAATATCACAATAGTGAAATACTCATGGTTATGCTGTTTCAGATAATTAAAGCGTTCTGTTGAGCAGGCAACAATTATAACACTTTTAATAATGGCTGCATATAATATCTCTTTATCCAACTGCTGAACAATCGACTGACCCTTCCTCCTCACCTAAAAATTGAGCCTTCGAAATGTCTCCAATCTCAGTAAGCACTGCTAACGTATCGAGAAACCCGCGTTCATAATCATCGCTTGCCAAAGGTCTAACTTTGTATCCTGGTGGAAGTGCCGCTTGTACTTCAGGCGAGATAAGACTAGCAGAGAATAAGAGTTGGCCCGTCATTATTTGTAAATAATGAGACTATGTAAACACTGGTGAGTAGGGCTGGACGCCCATGTACGAAGCACAACATGCATGACTAGTCGTGCAACAGATTTGTGGGAACATCGAATTTGGAATTAAATTTCGACGCCAATATAAAACGGTTTTAGGTATTTTCCAGATGTCTAACTACATAGGCAGACTCGATAAGTCGGTATCGATTCCGTCATAAGAGCAAAGGATTATATTAAAATTGACGAGATATACTTTAGACACAAAACGATATTCCTGATGATAGTGAAATTATTGCAGCCGTCCAAGAAGCTCCTGAGGGTGAGGGAGAAGATAACGACAAAGACGAGGTTTCTATTGTATCTAACAAATGGCTATAGAAAGTAGTCAAAATTTACATAATTATTTGCAGCAGAATAATGATATACGAGTAAACAGTTCATTTGTTTCAAGCTTAAAACACTTAAAGCAGGAAATCGAGAAAAAACGAACGAATTATTCAACACAAACAAGCATGGATATTTATTTAGAATAATGGTTTTTCCATTCACTTGCTATTAATACATATAAAAATAAAAATTTACTAAATAAATCACGTGGATTCGCTAAGTCGGTCTCCCTCGATAAGTAAGCCAGCCATCTGGGTCCGACTTATCGAGTCTGCCTATGTAATAACAAATTTGCCCATTCACGTATATCCGTTTCGGTCGGTAGACATTAATCTTAGACGGCTATTTGCCCTCGAACCAATCGACTATTCTCCTCCGATGGGATTAATTCGGAAGCCTGTAGGTAGATTGGTATACTGCCATAATTTACGAGAATATCTACGGGACAATTCTATAGGAATTCTTGGTTTATGATCACATCAAACAATTTATGTTAATGGATGGAAACTACAATACATATCAGAAGCTCGCCTTTACTTACCTTGATCTCAATTTTTTGTCTGAACACTCTTTTAAAGATGTATTTTACCGTCTCATGGCAAGGGATACCGCACTTCATTTCATCGCGGGGGAAGGGCGCACGTTATATTCTAGTTGGGGGGGGGGACCACACTCTTTCATTCATCGCGGGTGACGAGGGCGCGGACAAGGTTCAAGTTCTTCAATCTATCGCCGGGTTTGTGCCTATAGATATAAATAATGAGTAAATGCATCATCATAGTCAAGACCATTGAACGGTCAATGTATTCTATTCGCCACAACCCGGTGTTATTCCAGACGAACGGATAAATCGAACGTTCACAAACAAGTAGTTACTATACTCACTCATAGCGACGAAGCTCGACACCCTATATCCTTAGAAGATTTTAATGGTATTTTCAAATTCTCGTCCTCGTACGACATAACTTGTTATCTTGGATACTTTATATTAGTTTGAAATAAAAAATTCAAACAATAGCATGCTATGTGCAAAGTTTATCTTAATGATTATCATGAAGGAGAGAGTGTGAGAAAGAGTGAGTGAGAGAGAGTAAGAATGAGTGAGTTTGAGTGAGTGAGAGTGAGAGTGAGTGAGAGAGAGTGAAGGTGATTGTGGAGTGTGAGTGTGAGTGTGAGTGTGAGCGTGTGGTCGTGAACATGACATATTTTCCGCTCTGTTACACGAATCACCGGTTCTGCGGTTAACGATCTACGGACGCGTCATGGATGAACAGCCGTTAGATCATTAATAATTTGCCCGATATATATCAAAATTGTGCAATTAGAGTTAGACAAGCAATAGTTATTTACACGCGACAATTTCTTCCATTGTTCACAATTATTCCACGCAAAGATCTTATAATTCCGCTCTTTTATTCTAATAAATCTGACTGGTGATTTATATCATACATTGTCAGTTTAAAATCCTGTGGTTCATTATTGAATACGGCCCGAATTTGAAAACCGCTTTCCGGACTCTCTGTTGTAAACTTAGTCTCGCCCCTAAGTTTGCATTCTAATCGGTTCAGGATATCTATTTAATTGTTTATAAACGCGTTAGTATAGTGAAAACCTTTTTCAAACGATAGATTCCCGAAACTGATCATAATTGCTGAATAATTACTCGAGGTTAAATAAATATCAACGGAATAGCGTATACGATACGATACTTTTGTAAGTATTCAAAGCCTGTTAAAAGGTCACTAACTGTTAGGTAGAATTAGCATTAGTAGGAGCTGCCGGTTGACTCTGTTGAAAGAAGCTAAATCTCAAGGAGGTTACACGATCGCTATCCCACGTGACAGTGAAAAGAGTGTGTGAGGGAGGGAGTGTGAGTGTGAGAGAGAGTGTGTGTGTGACTGTTTTGCATACGCGTCCAAATTACAAGTATGTAATATTTCTGGGACGCCGCAGCATAAGCAATACATATTATATCAATAGGAGAGAGAAACTGTGACTAAAATGGGGTAACTTTTTACATACGCGTCCAAATACAGGTGCAGTGTAACGTCGCAGCATAAACAAATTTTGATATAAAATAGTGATGTATATACAGTACATATTATTACGTGTAGTCCAATCGGAGGTCCCTCGTCCCATATTTCAGGACATCTTCGCAACACGTATAAATACTTGGGCTTCCCTCTGCACATGCTAACAAACAGTTGTGCATAGTCTCTTATTCCTACTGGTTAGGAGGCTCCGTCCTACGGGTTAGGATGTTCCGTCCTACGGGCTATGATGCTCCGTTCTACGGGTTAGGATGCTTCGTCCTACGGGTTAGAACGCTCCGTCCTACGGGTTAGGATGCTCCGTCCTACGGGCTAGGATATTATCGAATACAATTTTTTAATGCAAAATCGCATAATTTTTTGTAAGTCCTGAATGGTTTGATCACTGAGATGATCGATTCTGCATAACCCACTTGATATGCTGCCACCTCAACGTGGTAAGTGGGTGACAACGTTTATTTACATAAAATAAACGGCAAAGAGCAGCATATATACAATCAGCGACTCAAGGTTGGGGGAAGTTAAGTTATAATAGTCGAGTATAAAATTTCTTAATCTGGTAAAACCCGTAGTACAGTATCTAAATTAAAACGGGAAATACTGTCGTAATATTATCACGTGAGCTACTTGTAATAGTTCCGTCCGGTATAAATAGACAGTACAAACAGAATTGGACTGTATTATGGTGTTTGCATAAGCGAGTAGCAGTATTGACTAGCTTGGTCGTTGAGTATAAATCATATGCTAGCTCTCTGATAATGATGTCAAGATGAATGTCTGGTGTGTGTATTAAGTAATTAATTGATACGTACAAAACTGCAAGCGAGTAACCCGAAAGAATAAGCTTTTCCGAGCGCATAAACAAAAGTTAGTGTTTGTCCGTGTTCGATCACTCTGTAGGTTGGCTCTTTCAATCAAGTTGCGACAATCCACAAAATCTTCGGTTTAGTCGGTCAGATTCCTCCGCAACAGTTACCTGATGGAGAATAAATAGAGCCATGGTTTAGCGAGCCTACCGTTCAGACTCACGCGTGCATGAGTGCTACCTACTTGTTGGCTGAATTCTTAACGTGATCGATTTATTTCTGACGACCAAAGATTTCTTCTAATTATATTAATGACATTGCTCAAACAAAATAGGTTTTTTTAGTCAAGTTGACTAGCCTCTGGCTGCAAGAAACTTTTGTATAAATGAGTTGACGATTTTATTAGGCGTCCTGTTAAATCACCACGCGAAAAAAAAACAGGGGTAGGACAAGCTGTGGCTTGCTCCTTTAAACATGCCCCATGTTAATAAACAACATCGAGTTAAAAATATACATGTAACGATGCCTAGTACGTCGTTTTACATAAATCACGTCATTCGCTGGTATCTTTAATCGGCGTGATTTTCAATAATGGTAAATGATTTTTGATAACGATATGTTGAGTAAACATACCCGATCCATCTCGATATGGAAAAGGATCTAACCGAATCTAGTTTTCGTTCCCACTCTACCCTGTGGGTTGCTATCCTGATTGGGGTATCAAAGCAAACATAGGCTGCCTTACCTTTACGCCAAATAGTTACACTCTTGGCACGGGGCGCTTACAAATGGTCACCAGATCTGTGGGGTTGAAGTATTAAATAGAAGATAAAAATTTCGCCTGAATCTGGGGAATTTCCTTTTTGATTGACCCTTTGTTCAGGAAATTCAACTTGCTCAAACTTTTAAGTCTTATACTTTCACCATCGCTGATCTCACTTATATATTAATAAGTTATATTACTACCCACACTGGAGAGATATAAGATAGTGCAGCAGGGATCACAACATGGGATCACCAGATTCGAAAACCTCACTTGTGAAGCACCGCCATGACACTAATAGGAGTTATCAGAGTATAGCGTGTTCTGACGAGAAACCAGGGTTGAGTTCCTGGGAGTTGATCCTGTTAACTTTGAATATGGCTGGAATACAGTTTACTTGTAAGTAGGTCGAATGAAGTATAAAGGACCTAGAGATCAAACGCGAGGAAAAGGAGAGTTCATTTAATAGATCATTGTTTAATAGGAGGTTGTGAAGCTACTGGTTTATTTTTTGTAAAATAACTAGGATATTCGATTGATGAGCTGATCATACCTTTTTTTGATATCGTTCTTCGCCCACTATGTAAAAATTACTCATACAAACAAAATATCTTTCCCTTCCTGATCCTTGTTATTCATAGGGACTGTTGAACTTTCGTGAGTACCTTTTCTGTTTTCATGTATGTATCGTGGTGATTACGATAACATGTACGTTTGAATTGGCAACAGAAGATAACACTACTTTTCTCCTTGACCATATATATGACTTCCTAAACATTGTACAATATCAAAAAAGCTATGGTACTCCGTACTTACTCCACCTTGGTCTATCCAAGAATCAAGTCGCATTAGTGTGGCTTGCCGGTCCACTCTCTGGACTCTTAATTCAACCCCTTGTCGGTGCTTTCAGTGATCGCACTACTTCTCGTCTCGGTCGCCGAAGACCTTACATCATCATTGGTGGTCTATTGGTATGTTTATCGACGATTGCTATCGCATACAGTCAAGAAATGGCTGATATTTTTGTTAGATGGAAAGAATGGGGAGATTCAGAGCATATGGTGAGTATACAAAATGCGGAAGCGAAGGTGACTTGGTGAAAAGAAATCACCGGGCGTGAGTGGGTTCAGCCTTAATTTAATCTTGGTCGTATAATGCTCTGCTGATCTTCGCGCACTATTTATATCTTGTACTTTCATCGTCTTTTTTATACGTCAGAGAACCTCGATCGCTATATGGATTGCTGTAGTAGCTTTTTACTTTCTCGATTTTTCACTCAACGCAGTGATGGCATCTTGTCGAGCATTGATTCTTGACATTCCTCCTCTCTGGCAACAAGACCTTGGTAATGCGTGGGCAGGGAGAATGATTCACATTGGGAATGTTGTTGGCTTTACTGCTGGATTCATAGACTGGATTGGATATTTTCCTTTATTGGGAGATAGTCAATTGAAAGTATTATGCTCGATTGCAATTTTTGTCCTGGTTTTATCTTTGTTGGTGACTTGTTTGAGTGTTAAAGAGGAGGTACATGTAAATATTGACGAGAATGTTGAGTAAGTATCTCAGAATGAGTCTAATGTAGGTTGGAATGTGATCTAATAATGGGCTTATTATTCTTCTGTAGGCCATGGTATTGTACTTTGGTATCCATTTATAGAGCATTTAGATATTTACCCGTGCCAGTACAAAGAATATGTAATGTGCAGTTTTTTGCATGGATGGGATGGTTTCCATTCTTATTCTACAGGTAAATAATATTAATGAGACTCGGAGCAGAGAATAGCAATTAAGAGCTGATCACGTTCCGTTTATTAGTACGACATGGATTAGAGACATTCACGTAACAAATAATCCAGACAAGGGCAATGCATACGAAGAAGGCACTCGTTATGGCTCACTTGCTCTTCTTATCTATTCAATAATCTCGGTAATTGCGGGAGTTATTCTCCCACAACTAACCAACACAGTAGCCACCACATATAACCAAGTTACAATATACAATATCTACACTGCATCACATATTATGTTTGCACTTTCGATGCTTGCCACATATTTTGTTGGTGATGTTCCACAAGCAATGGTCGTTCTCGCTTCTGTAGGGATACCTTGGGCAGCGTCCATGTGGATTCCATATGCACTGGTTGGTGAATTTGTTGCAACTAAAGACGAGAAAGCTATAACTGCTAATGCAGACGTAAGGCCAATAGATAACCACGATATCGAACAAGTGATTGCTGAATCATCATCTTCTGCATCAGAAAATACTCTGCTACCATCCTTGGACGAGGAAATAATAACAAAAGATGAGAATTCTAGAATGGAAATTGTTTTAGACAAAGGAGAAGAAGAAGAAGAAGAAGAAGAAGAAGAAGAATTTGATGCTGGAACCATTCTTGGAATACACAACATGTATATTGTTTTTCCTCAATTTGTTATTTCATTGATAAGTTCAGCTATTTTCTCCGTAGTTGAGGCTAGACAGAGGTTACATGATGGCGAAGGCGATGAAGGGGTGGCTGGTGATGTTGGTATTGTATTAAGATTCGGAGGATTAATGGCACTTGTAGCGGCTTTTCTATCAAGATATTTAGTTCATATACCAATTTCGGGGAGGTAGCACGATGGGTACGTTTACGCACATTGACAATAATACATAAGGATATTTCTCAGCTCACTCAGCTAGACTAGATGGCCAGAATAGAATTTTTATTTTACGGAGAATGGGCCATCACTACGAGCCAACTAATATAAATAAATAATAGTCATGTATGAAGAAACACTGCCGCCCCAATGTTTATTAAAAAGCTCGAGATGTTTAAAGGACCCCCGGGAGGGTTAAATTTTATTGTTAAGTCGATGAATAAACAAGTACTAAATAACCGTAAAAGTAATATGCTAAACGAAAGCTACTGGCAGAGAAAAATTTGTCTCGTGTCGGATTCGAACCGACGACCTACCGCGTGTTAGGCGGTTGTGATAACCGACTACACCAACGAGACCTTGTTATTCCTAATCGGCTTGTTATGTTCTAAGTATAAGTAAACCAACGAACCCTGCTATAGACGCCTTTGCAATAACGAGCGTACTATTTATGATATTTCTATTAAGACCAATATAAACGCCTATCTCGTTATTGCCTTGTTTTTTAATGAATAAAGGCGTCTAAGTTACAATGCTTGCTTTCGGATTTCGGGCATTCCAGACGTTTAATGCCGAATTTTTTATAGATAGTAATTTAGCAACAATGGTTTCTTGTCATACAATAAATCGATAATTCGTAATAGAATGCACTAACATTAATGAGTGATGTCAATATTTTTTTTACAATATTAACAATATATGCAATTGCGAACACTTGACCAGCCAATCAAATTTCGGACAATGAGAGAGGCTGAGCGAGTTAATTTTAATTCGATAGGATTTTTTTCCCTTCCCCAGTTGTGCCCGGATCGGGCACTGTTTTCTCGAATTGCGCACATGTCAACGACAAATACTGTAGTCCCAAGAGACGAAATCTTAGATCCGTTTCTGCTACCGCTCCCAGTGTGGATAAACGACGAGACGGTCAAAGCCTGCAAGCAGTGTAGTGCTACGTTCACTCCACTGCGAAGAAAGGTAAGCAAAACTTCCGTTTACGAAATGCACGAATTTGTCCAGGATAACCAACGAGAAGTTTTATAATACAAATTCTGCACTTCTTTTCTTGGATTCTCTGACCACTCAGCATCATTGCCGCCAATGGTAACGTAAATACGATTTTCGATCCTTCGCTCTCCATTATGGCTAAATTCGTGGGAATTGGCTTATTTATTTCACAATTATAGTGGTCATATCTTTTGTCAAAATTGCTCTTCTCAACGTCTTGCCCTACCTCAACTGGGAGAATTTACGCCTGTTCGTGTTTGTAACGAATGCTTTAGAGTTGCCTCCCTTGTCGGAGAGGTCATTTCTGACGGTCAAACTACACAGGTATTAATATTGAGGTGACGATCTTATCAGATTGACTGCCTTTCGATTAACCCTCAAATTGGCTAGATTCATGGTGCTCGGGGATTGGCCGCAATCGTAGATCAAGGAAAAGGTACTACCGCTACTGGAATAACTCGTGATTTCCGAAGTTGGTTTAAAATTGACGCCATAAGTAATATTCTATTAGAGCAAGAGATATCGATCTTGATAGATCAAGGAGGGCTGGACGCTTTGATTTATTTATGCAAGGAGCAACATCTACCAGAACTTCATTTTGAGGCGACAACTGCTTTGGCTAAGTTCGTGCTTATAGGTGAGCGATTGAATACACATGCTTTCACTGCCTTGTGTTTACACGGACAAACTTACCTTTAGTTCCCAATTGATAGAGGACCACAGATCTACTCTTTTCATGAAGGGTGCACTGCCTTACCTCTATGTACTCATATTTCTTTATGCACAAAGAGCGTCCGCAAAACAATCGGATATAAATTTTGTTTCATCTGCTAAACTGTTGAAAATGGTTTCAGAAATCCTACGTAATGTAGGAAGCATTCTTTTTTATATTGCTTCATCAGGTCAGTTTTATGATGCCCTTGCTTTGCTATTGTACAGAAACCATTTTGGGTTTAAAATGTCATTGTAACAATTGTCATTTCTGAAGGCAGAATCCCTATCGCAGAGAATGCTGATGGACAAAGCATTTGATGCAATCCTCACATTAGCAGGCTTTGAATTAGATGCTACGAAGATTGTCTCAGCAGAAAACTCGTATGATGAAATACGTCTTAAAGTTGAGGAAGCACAAGTATTGGCAGTCAAAACCATATCATCTCTCGCCTTTTACCGTAAAGTATTAAAAATTACTGTTAACACATGCGTTCTTAATGATAACACATCGTTTCATAGCTCGACTCTTTTTCCAGCTACAAATCAGCTTCAAATGATTGAAGGCTCAGATAATGGTCTTACAGGACTTATACAACTCTTGCATGCCAAACAGCCGGAAGTCAGAAGATATGTAGCGAAGTCTATTGCTTATCTGTCAACCAGAAACGGTAATTAACGACAACAGATACCGAATAACTTGGCTCGTTGCAGAATGATAAACTTTTTTTACAATTAGATAAATACAAGTCAATGCTTGTACAGGATGGCCGCGCTGAATTGTTGGCTTCTGTCATTCCGGTGGATAAGGAGTTAGCCGTAGCCCACCAGATGACTATAGCACATACAGCATGTGCACTGGTACGTAATGTCGTATTTCATAAATGTATTTTCGAGGTTTGAGAATATACGTTCATATCCTCGTATAATTTAGGCGAATCTTGCGACCAATGGTAATGCATGGGATTGTCATTTGAATTTATTATTATCTTTAAATATTAAATTAAGCCTATTCATATGTAGACGACTCTCAGAAACTTTTAATAGGACAACCAAATATACTTCCAAATCTTTGTAACATTGTTTTTGTCTTTCTTGACAACAAAGAAGTTCAGCGGTATGTATTTAATTTTACCACTAGTGTGCATTCGATGAGTTGTAAAACATATTTCGAATCGTATTCACTATTGAAAATGATATACACATCTTGCGTAGACATCTTGCACGACTTTTGGCTAATTTCGCATTATATGGTATTTATTGAAAGACATGCAAATCACGGGATTAATTGCGATTATTGCGTCTAAAATTATTGTCTTTTAACAGAGAAAAACAGAAGGAGGATGATTGAAGACGTCAGTGTCGTAACACCACTCATAGCAATCGGAGATTCTCCTGTGGCAGATAGCGAAATCCATAAACACATAGTTCGCGCATTTGACAATTTGTCGACTAAATGTGAAAAAGGTAGTTGTCTTGAACGTTGAGTTACGGTTTTTGAGAAAAAAGCTTTCGTTGATCCCTTTTGCAATTTACTATCTATAGAAGAGAATCAGGTGCCCATAAACATCCTTGCTAAACTTATTCCTAGCAGTCCGTTAATCAACCGTATCGCCGAGACAATTGCTGATGAAGAGGTTCGCAGAAGAGCTGCCCATGTTATCAACAAACTAGATCAACTGGAGAAACTTCTGCAGAAATCAGATGAAGAGCCAACCGAGTTAAGTCAATCTACGTCTTCATTGACGTCCTATGATTTCGAGGAAGCGACTTGAGTGTCTTCAGATCATAAAGTTTTCTTGCTTAAAATTGTTGCCAGACGCAGTATCAATCACGCGTCGTTAATTTACATTAATGTGAACGACAGAACTTTATTTACAAACGCATATTTACAAATAGACGCACTTCTTTCAGATAGCTGCGGGTGGCTGCAAATAATAAAGTTCATATATCGAATAAGACGTAGAAAAGAAATTTTATTTTCATAAATAAAGTACGATAGCTATTGATGACAAAATATTTGATAGGGCAACTGTTTTATATTCGGCTTTTCTGTAGATTCTACTGCTTTATAATGATAAGTGATCGAAATAACAATAGTAATTAACAGTTTACGGAAGACTACACATATCATGAGATCGGATCGATAGGTAATACTTTTCATTAATAATTAACAATCGGATGGATTGTAACACATCAATGGTAGGCATTACTAATTACTACTATTTCCTGCATGATCTCCGGAGAGAATCAAGGCTCCATCAAGCAATGCCCGGAGAAAGATTCCCCGAGCGCCATTTTGCAATTTTGGCATTTGTACATCTCGGACCCTCCTATTTTTTGAATGTTCCCACACCAGCTGCAAGTTTTCGAAGTGTAGGCCTCATTTTGGATAATAACGCGGACCCCTAGTTCTTCTGCCTTAGCCACAAGACGTTGGCGAAATTGATAGTGGCCCCAACAGAGCATTTTACGAACGGCTTTGGGTGATATCTTTCGTGTTTTTCGGTTTACCATATTTGATAACTCAAAAGGAGGAATGACGATGGCATCAAATTCGCGAGTGAAAAATGCGACACTCTTTTTGTGAACTTCGCTTTGTAGGCGTTTGATTCTTCGTCGCATTCGAAAGATTGCCGTATCGAGTCGCAAGGCCTGCTTCTTCTTACGCTTTGAACTGAGGCCGCCAGTTTGTCCTTGGTCGACTGTAGATTATCCATATGTTGGCACAGACGAATAATTCGTCCAATGTCGTATTGGCCAATTTTGCCTACACCTTTGGTTGGAAAGTACCGCGTGAACAGTGTACGAACGCCAGGGTCAATGGAAACTGCATCAACAGACCCATCCGCTTGGGTTTCGCGGAGTTCTCGTAAACCCAGGAAAGTTTCCATTCGTTCGTTTTGCGAATATAGGTGAAGTTGCAGTCGGATGTTACGCGGTGGGGAACAGGCCACTTATTGTTATGCCTTTTTTTTCGAAATGAAGAGGCCATAAATCGCGTTTGTCGTCTGGCGTGATAACAGGCTTATGGCGGGCTGCGGAAAGCATTGATGGAGTATGGAGATAATTGACATAAAAACGGTTCCACATGATTCTTGAATGGTGCTCCGTTAATTATCCCATCCCTAAAATTAATACACATTAATATATAGTTAAAAAATAAATAAAATAAATAAAGAAGGGAAAAAACCAACAAAGTATAACAATCATACCTAGCAGTTAATGCTTCATCAATCGCTGTACTGCATTCTTTTAATCCAATAGTTGTTTCGTATAAACCTGTCCAGTATCGCACGTATTCTAAAGTAGAAACTAACATAATATTCCCGAGTAGATGGCTCCCGAGTGATTCCAATTATCCAGATATTATCGGGTGTTAATATCGTCGGGTATTCATTAGTTAACTGCCTCATCGATAACGCTTACAGGCGCTTTTCCATGTGTACCTTGAAGCAGCAATCCAACACGCACAACAGTTCGCATAAATTTGCGTTCACCACATACGCACGATCTCTGAAGTCTCTTGTCCTCACATCTTTTCCGACACGAACATCTGTGTAAAGTCTAAGCTTATCTTCAATTGGTTGAGATTTTATCCAAACCCGTCGTGATGGACCAACACCTGAATCCTTGGTATAGACGCGACGGTGTCGACTCCAGCGGACAACTGCATTATATGCATATCTCGACAAGCCCATCCACCGTTTCAGTAGATGCTTTGAAGATGATTTGGATAGACTTTGATTGGCAGCGTACGATTGAGAGTTTCCAAACGTTGTCGTTTGTTGCGTGCTGCCGTTGTCCTGATCTTGCGTTTTTTCCCTAGAGTGGGGTTTTCGTCGGGAGACTCTTCTTCCTTGCTTGACTGCAGGGATATTTTGGGACAGTTCGTGCTCATCGGAGGTCGCTTTGTTGACGAGAACCATGAGTTTTGTAGTATGTGGGAAGTGGATGAAGTCACGGCAGAGTTAGACACAATAGGTAACCACAATTTCTGAGACCATGCCGCGACTTTTTCGTTCCAATAAGGTCTTACGTTTGTAGGATGGGGAACCGAAGAGTTCTTTGGGAGAGCTAAAGGCCTCTTTTCGCTTGCATCTTTGGTTTTGGTGGTGGTTTTGGCGGTGGTGTTAGCATAGTAACGAGTTTATGAGTTTACGATTTTGAATGATAAATGAGCTGGGGAATATGTCTTTAAATATGTTATGGTGTCAGTATTCGAATGGCGGAACCGAAAACACATACAATAGCGAAACGCGTACAATCTCATATTGAAAGGCGGAAACGCATACAATAGCGAAACGCGTACAATCTCAGATTGAAAGACGGAAATGCATACAATGGCAAAACATACAATCTCATATTGAAAGACGGAAACGCATACAATGGCGAAACACGTACAATCTCATATTGAAAGGCGGAAACGCATACAATGGCGAATCTTATATGGTGCCAGGTTACTGGCTTAAACAGGAACCATTTTATTAATTTTGGTAAGTCTACTGAAATACTACACTACACACCTAATAAGGGTATGAGGGATTGTAATATCACGTGCACCCAATAAAATGCTGGCCTCCGTAAGTCTAAACGCACGCTTGAGGGTTAACTCGTAGCTTATGTTAAACAAAATGATCATTCCTTCGATTACAGATAGTGATATAATACAAAAACTACAAATTCGATAGAAGTCTGTTAAAGATCTGTTATCGCAGAAACATATGGCAACAACGGTTTCGTATAATAGACTCATGGCAGCATATGTTCGCTCAGGGAAATTAGTATATGCTAGAGAACTTTTCGCAATCATGAAAGCCAAAAACATGGTAGACGTAGCTTCGTATACGACGTTGATAGCTGCTTATGCACGTCTCAATGACATTTTTTCCGCGCGCAAGCTATTACACGAGATGCATCAAGTAGGGATAAAAATGGACATTATTCTGTACAATACTATGATCAATGCATCTTTTAAAAACAATGACATCAGGAATGCTCAGAAGTATCTAGACGAGATGACAGCTGCCGGACATAAACCAGACATTATTACATTCAATACTCTGATGACAGGGTACAGTAAGCTAAATAATACCATTAAAGTGGAAGAAATATTTAAAAGCTTGACCGAAGCAAATATAGAGCCAAGGATAGATACTTACAACATATTATTGTCATTATACGCCCGCAATAGAAGCAAAAAGGCAGCGCAAGTGTATGAAACAATGAGATCACAAGGAGTTAAGCCTTCGATGAGAACTTTTAATTCTCTTATATTTATGTATCTTTCGAACAACGATCATCAGAAAGCGCGGGAAGTATTTCGCATGATATCTGAATACGGATTGAAACCAGATTTGGTTACGTACAGTACGTTCGTTGCTGCATTTGTAAATATAGATGACTTGCAGGGAGCGGAGGAGACGTTGAAGGAAATGAAGAAACAAGGAGTCATGCCAAACATATTTATTTTTAACAAATTGTTGGCAGGATATCTACGGTCATATGGTTTATCTTCGTTCGAGCAGATATTAATCGAGATGCGTAATCACGGAATATCTCCTGACCATGTGACATATAATACGTTGATGCAATATATTAAAAAGCAACAAAATGACGACAGTTTCGAGAAAACTCTTGAGCAATATGCAAACATGTTAAAGAATGTTATTCGCCCTTCTGATAGGACGTTGAATATTTTACTTGATGCGGCTGCTATGAAAGATATTAGACAATCGGAATATGTATCGAGGCATATGACAGCGACAGATCAACAACCAAACAACGGGAAAGAATTCATCAGAACAGTGTTGCGTGAAATGAAGGCGAAGGGCATAGAACTGAATATAGTAACATATTCCATCCTAATGAAGAGTTTTGTATATCATGGAGACATGGTAAGCGCGGAAGAAGCATTATGTGCTATGAGATCGAGTAAAATACCGGCCAATAAGTATATATATACTCAATTAATAAATGGGTACGGTAAGACAGGTAATGTAACAATGGTGGAAAGATTGGTTGAAGAGATGACAACTATGAACATATCCAAAGACTTGAAAGTATATACATCTCTTCTCAATGCGTATGCGTACAATGGGAGAATAGACGACGCGATGCGAACGTTCGGGGAAATGTGGTCAGTCAAACTTATTCAAGATAATGTCACTTATACCTCTTTGATGAACATGTTTGCCAAGAAAGGAGACATATACAATACGCAACAAGTTTTTGACCATATGCGTAAGATCGGACTTCCTTCAGATGTAATATCGTACACAGTACTATTGACAGCATACGTAATGAACAGAGATCCGCACGGAGCAAGTAATGTGTATAAAGAGATGGTTAACATGGGAATGGTTCCCGATTCGGTTGTTATGGTCACTATTTTTTCGCGTCCCATTGAGTTTGCAAAGGCATTTTTATTGCATACTGTTGGAAACGACACTGAGGCGCTGAATGAAATACTTATAAACATAATCATGGAGCCTGTTTTGGCCCAGTTGGCATATGAGCTGTTTATATGGATGGCAGAAGGCGCTCAAAAGGTATCAGACGGAATAAAGTTACCATCGGAGCAAAACAAAATAAGACATACGCATTACAATAGTAATGCGAACAACAATACAACTAGCAATAACGATATCGTTACGGTTATACCATCATCACACCGCTCAATGTTGGTTCCAAACGAACAGACATTTCGAATCATATTCCAAAAATTCGAAGAAACTCATCAAACAGAGTATATCCTTAAACTTTGGTCTCACTTGTATCAAATCGGTTATTTTCCGTTGCCATCGATTGTATATAAAACTGTATTAAAAACATTATTAGGGAGTGGATCGATTGACAAGGCAATGGAAGTATGGAAGATTTTTATGGCAACTGAGCCATCGCATTTCTCCCGGTCACAACTCAAAAGAGTGTTTGTACAATATCACGTAAACGTTGATTGACTATCAATGGAGAAAATTGTAGGAGGTAGCATTATATTGTATTGTAATAAACACTCCGTTATAAGTTTTACAATTTGAGAGTTTTAGGTTTCTCCCATGGAAACTAGCGAAGAGAAATGAGAATGCATTAATAATCTTCAAACGATAGTAAAAGTACTCTGTCGTCTCCGCAATAAACCTACCTCGTCTCTTCCGAAATGACCATACGCAGCAGTCTGCTCGTAGGACCATCCGTCTGGTTTATGAAGTCCAAGTTCTTGTACAATAACTCCTGGGCGCAGATCCCAATTTTTCTTTATAATGTCTAACAGCTCAGCATTGGACTTGCTCGAGGTGCCGTACGTATCAACAAAGACTGAGAGAGGTTCGGCTACCCCGATGGCATAGGACAGTTGTACAAGAACGCGGCGCGCTAGGCCGGCGGCTACTAGTGACTTGGCGATCCAGCGGCCTAAAGTCGATTGATAGACGTGAATTTTCTAGTATTTATGCGCGTTGTGATACCGACGCGTGGATTTCATGTGCAATAAAGATTTACCTGTATAAGCTGCAGACCGATCGACTTTGGACCAATCTTTGCCTGAGAATGCACCGCCACCATGTGCACCATGACCGCCGTACTGTAAGAGTAGAAAGTTGATACTTTAGTAAATCACGTGATACATGACACATTCCCACGTTGTACCTGAACATTACTTACGGTATCGACGATAATCTTCCTCCCTGTTAGCCCTGCGTCACCCTGCGGTCCACCGATGATGAACTTTCCCGATGGTTGTATATGATAGATGGTCCTGTCTGTAAGATATTTGGCGGGTATAACGGGCAGGATTACATGTTCTAAAATAGCCTTTTGCAGATCCGCAAGCTCAATGTCTGGGCTATGCTGTGTGGATACTACAACTGTGTCGACTTCCAGTGGGATTAAAGCACCATGTTCATTTCTATATTTCACAGTAACTTGCGTCTTCGTATCTGGGCGCAACCTGACAATGAAAACGAAGAAGAGTACAGCTGAGTACGTAATCGAAACGCGTCCATATTAATTGTTCACTTTTATTTGTTACTGTGCTCACTTACCATTTGAGGGTCTCGTTACGACGTAATTCAGCCAACTTCTGGTTGAGTTTATGAGCCAGCATTATTGTCAACGGCATTAATTCAGGAGTCTCATCGGTGGCATAACCAAACATGATACCTACAATGCAATAAACTGTTAATGACATTCTAAAATTATCCTTAACCGCGTAACAAAAGAAATATAGTTAACCTTGGTCGCCAGCGCCAATGTCTTCAAGGCTCTCGCTATTCTTCACAAGACCTTGAGCAATATCGGGAGACTGTTCTTCGATTGCAACGAGTATATTGCACGTATGAAAATCAAAGCCCTTTGTCGAATCATCATAGCCAATACGCTTTATGACGTTTCGGATGAGTTTCTGGTAATCTAGTACGGCGTTTGTGGATATTTCACCAAAAACAAACACCAAACCAGTCTTTGTTGCCGTCTCGCAAGCAACTTTTGAGAACGGGTCAGCTTTGAGACACGCGTCTAAAATGGCATCCGACACTTGGTCGGCCATTTTGTCTAATATGAAAAAGTGAAAGTTTACAGTCGTTAATATGATATGTGTAAGCTGATATTGACATCGGACGGATCGATTACATCCATATCATAACCCTTATACATTGCATGGCTCGTTTCCTCCATTGACCGTCACAATTTCGTCATTACTCTTTTTCTACTCACCAGGGTGTCCTTCTCCCACTGACTCTGAAGTGAATAGAAACGTTTCGCCGTGAGCTGACATTGTGCGCTGGTATTAGTGCTTTAGAAGATGAAGTTGTCTTGGTTGTCTTGAGGCTAACAGTTTATGTACATCTGGTCGAAAATTCCCCTTTTTTTTTTTTTCAACCAAAATCAGTGATGAGTTTGATTATCATATGGGACGTGTGGACATTGTGCCACAAGTCGAAACCGTGTACCTCTAAAAGTGTTTGAATACGGAAGAAACTACGTAAATATGGATGAAACTAATTAATATTAATATTAAATACGGAGAAACGAAAAAGCGGCTTGCGTAACACTGGAAAAACCGATGATTGTCAGCATGAGAGAAAAAACCGTGATTTAACATAATAATAATCGTAGCATGTCAGGTCTGAGGCCTATATGACATAAATTTTAGGTGGCGCATTTCATCCAAGCCACAAACCATATAAGAAAATGGTTTGGTTTGTTTTTTTTGCCAGAAATTTAATGGGCCGTAGAGTTTGATTTCAATGTTGGATGTAGAGCGAGGCCAAACACTGTTCAATAACTGGAATTTGAAGCTTACGGATATTAGGTCATTGTAAGGAGTGAGAAGAGTTGAAAGTCCCTTAAAGAGCTCTCAGTTTATATTCTTGGGAGGTACGAAATAGGAAATTACATGGTTTGAATACACTCTCAACATCCATAATAATAACGTTATTATGATTTGATGCTTGATTTCCAAGTCTGATGATGTCGCGAAAATGTGCTGCAAATCAGCGTCATTTATTCAGAAAAATGCAGTACGTCATTGATGAACATGACAGACAACGCTTACATCAGAAAGCAACAGCGTGCCTCATAATCTCGTGATAGAAATGTCATTATAATTAAAATGATATAAGTAAAAGTGAAACAAGGCGGTTTTTTGTAAACTTGATGACGACAAAAATGTCAAAATGTCGTCATGAATGGCGCGATCTTCTGTACCACGATGAAACCATTTTTTTCGGCGTCCCCCCCCCCCCCAAATCCCCATTTTCGTTCCCGAACTATCGCATCAGCTCCACAAACATTTCTGTCGTAATAGTATATTATTAATAACACTATAACATCGTCATATGGGGGGCAAACCAGACAAAGTGAACATTTTATAAATGAGGGGCTGATTAGGTGGCTGTAAAATTGACCCAGTATGACTGATGACGTTCTGAAAAGTAATAATGGTGCTCATTCATAACATATGGATTGTCTTAATTTTAATGCTCACTTTATCATACCGGAAGGTGATGAATATAAACCATAATGTGATTAATATAGGATACACTACCTGGACAAAAGTCTAGCACATCAAATTTTTATTAATTGCACAAAATGGTACATAATAATTACGTTTCAAAATTTAACATATCATAGTTTAACCAATAAAGTAACTATATATAAATCAATATTTGGTTGGCCATCCGTTGTTTGCAATAACTGCTTCTATTCTCCGCGGCATACTTTCTA
>CAJVPJ010000516.1:0-23011 GCA_910592205.1 Paraglomus occultum | reverse complement strand
GTACATTAGTGAAAACTTTCCCAACTGAGTAGACTTTAGTTTGAATCCGACTAATTAGAACCAGTTAGTTATCTCGAAAGAAAATAATAATTTTACCAGATACGTATATACGTTCGCTTAGACGGACAATACGTAAAGCCTTTTAAGGTCACCAACTCGCCTGAGATTACAGACCAGTAGGAGTAAGCCAAAACCCCGTTTGAAACGTAAATCTCAAGAGTGTTATACGTTCGCTCTCCCTAGTGTGGCACTACGACAAGACTACGATTTATATTCATTCAAAAAGTAACTGAGAACAAACTTTGGGTTACCCTGTTTTTCTTAATTATATTCGGTAAAATTCCGGTATACTTTCTCATTTATTTGTAATCTGTAGATTGAAATTATTGTTAAAATTGTCTTTTTTTAAACAATTTTCAGGAAAATTAAGCCAGAGATTAAATATTAAAAAGATGGTTTCAACTAGAATTGCAAGCGATAAAACGTTCAAGCTTTTCTAACTTAACGTAATAGAGTCGGTTCTATCTATTTATGTTTCCAATTTTTGTACTACTTTTAAAACAAGAAATGAAATAAATATGTCAATTTTTTTTTATTTTGTTTCCGTCCCGTGACTAATTGTGTAGATAATCTGCATTAGCATTTAGTTTACATTCTAAGAGTGAAAGAAAATGATAATAAGTCTCTGCTACATTTTAATAAGTTACATGTTATAAGCAGATGGAGAAAAATAAGCTTAACAGTTGGCATGCTGTACATTATCAGTCTCTTCATCTGAAAAGAGAAGATGTGTCATCAATCATGTGTGTGTATTTGTTTTTATATTCGTTGATAAGGAACATAATAAACACAAGTTTGATATTGTTTCCACTTTACATTACCTAAATTTGATATAAAAACTCAAATTTGGAAGGTAAAAAAGACTTAGGAACATGAACAATAACAATAAAACATATACAGTATACGCAGTCATACTAAATATTAATTGCGTCTTAATTGAAGCGGGGTATGTCATTACGGCATGTTAAACTAATATTGAGTAATAAATTAGAACACTGTTACACAACCAGACAAAGTGAATATTATTTGGCTATTAATCTCGTCTTCTGATTAAAATTACTTCAGTCTGAGCCATTAACTGAGAGTTTGTTCATGCTTCAAAGTTTCGAAATTTAAATTTCCAGACGCATATTTATTTTCTCAACTAATCGGTTTTTCCTCGATTTGGAATGGGTATTAGGTAAAGATATATTTACCCACGGGCGTTTCTAATGAGCGATATTTGATATTGTTGGCTTCCTCCTTGTTAGTATTATAAGCAGAAGCAATATCAAGTTATGTATTCTGTCCATATGAGTTATTTTATTATGTTGTCTCAAGAACACACAGTGGGAGAGGCAAAACTGTCAAACAAAAAGCAGTTATTCAGAGAATTGGTTGGTCGGTTAAACGCGGGTATTTTACGTACTATTATTATTATTATACTTTATTCAATTACGATGAGCAAAAATGTTAGCGCCATAAATTTGTAACTTATTTTTCCCACAAACAGTTAGCTTATATAAAATTACCTATATATCAAACGTCGGCATATACTAATTTAGAAAAATTTTGTTCAAAGTAAATGGTTATTTTAATAGTCGGCTTAAAATTTTTTCGCTATTCGTTATACAAGTTTTAGTTATAAGTTTTCGTTAATCGGGTGCTAAACATATGTGACTAAATTGTTTCCATTAAAAGCTTCGTTAAAAGCTATCTTGTTAAATGGGACATTTGTTAAAGCGAACTTTACCATGTAATATGTTCCAAGAGTTATTATTAACATTTTAGAAATTTTTAACATTTAAAATTCGAATTTCTCTTGCAGATTATGCACTTATACTCACGAAAAAAAGGGCAACACAAAGTACTACTCATTATTCCAAGCGAACCACTCCGAAAGTCACCTTTTTACTCTTTTAAATCTATAACAGTTTCAAAGGTACAGCGATTATTCTCTATTACTGGGCACAGAGTCATGCTGGGACTTCGATACAGTACATACGTATATATGTAAATAATAATAACACCTGGAAAATTAAAAGTACAGTAGTTGCGTAGTTCTCATGAGTAAGCCTCTTAGCACAGGCCTTGTAGAGGACTATTTCTTGTAATACTAATACAGCAAGATTGATGCAATCATTATCAATAATGTAACTGCGCCGTATTAACCATATTCCATGCACAATTATGAAATGATGTCAATCAATATTTATTTAAATGGATACAAAGTTCTCCAACTGACTAATTTGAATCAAACTTTTGAAACCAAAAACACCTCCCAATCAGCCCATTCAAAGTTATCTGACGAAGATCTTATTGGAAATTGGTATGCTTTCTGTTTTGCATAAGGTTTACCATGCCCATTATCACGACCAAAAAATAAATCAATACCATTTCCAAAATCAGGAAGGCAATTATTCGCATCAAAAATGGCGTGTGGACTATCAATTACAAAACTTACTGTATGTTTATCCATGTTTTTGCCTAATGCAAATATAAAGCTTTCTTTGGTTTCAGTATATTTACCACTTCGGAAACCCCATGACAATGGGTTGTATCCACCAAGTATTTCTTCAGTACCCAACACTTTCCCAACTGAAACTGTGGGTCCTTTGCCATTACACAGTTGTCTAAATTTGCTTGTTAAAATACCATCTCTACTGCATCTGTAAAGTAGTGTAAGTTTGTAAATATCATCTTTGTTTATAGATGTTGCTTGCTTCTCTTGAAGCCGCCTTGTTGATTCTACAATCTTTGATGAGATCCACTCTGCTTGTTCTTTGCTGATGATAACTGAATCAACGTGGTGTCTTTGTCTTATTCTTGGTGGTAATATCTGAGTGTTTGGTTTATAATCTTTGTTAGCATAGTAAGTCAGTATATCATGACGTAGCTTTTTTGGTAACAATTCATCATATGGGATAACTTTGTCGTAGGAGATACCCAAAAATCTTATGTAAGGAAGACAATCTGCAACGATATCTTTAATTGCTTTAGTGTCATCAGATGACCAATTGTCAGGATCAGTTCCAAGTTCCAGTTCAGGCACCTGTTTAGTGGCCCATTGTATGACTGACATCCAAACCGCATCTTCATCCATGTCTAGCTCATCATTTTTGAGAAAAGTGATCAAAGTTTCCTTTGGCAAAGTTGCAAATTCGTTCGATTTAAAGATAACATCTGGGTGGGAAACTATAGTTCGATTACAGTAAGCCAGAAGTCTGTTCAGAGAGACCGTGGATGCCGCATACTTGTGAACTGAAAGAATATTCTGTTTAATCCATTCGTTTTCTTTATCAATCAAATACGTTCGACTGCAGCGAGGAGATCAACTAGTTCAAACTTGCTAGCACCATCCAAAAGGCTGAACCAACCCAAGTTCTTGCATAAATCATAGGACATTCGCCCAGTATATATATATCTATAAGTAATCGTCGAGCATGCAATATTAAATTTGACAAGTTACGATTATACACTCGCTCAATCATTTTTAAGAATTTTACCTGAGCAACATTTCGAAAACGTCAGGAGACACATCTTCAAAGGATATGACAGTCTTTTGAATCGCATCGGACGTCTCTTTATTCTCAGTCAAGCTATTTTCGATGAATTTGCTTCTTGTACATAATACCACTGTATGAGCGAGAAAAATTTTGCTATTTGGCTCTTTTCCGACATGGATTGAAATATCTGTATATCTGCCACTGTCATACAGTTTCTCGTAATCAGACGAAAGGTTCGAGGATAAGTCAATAAAGCTATTCATTTCTTACGTAGTTTCGTCAGGTTAGGTTGTGATAAAGACTTTAATTACTAAGCGTCGATTATGTTTAAACCCCGTGTACCTATGTAACATGATCAAGATCAGATAATACGATAACGAAATTCTAAAATAATTCAGTTCTCCATCTTTTGCTTTCTTTGTGACCAAGCTGTAACCAACCAGAGCGGTATGGATATTGTCGACTTTTGAGAACCATGGCATTTGAATGTAACTTAGTTTATGCGTACCGTATGGCATTGGCTTCTAGTTTTGTGACGGTGTCGGCGAGCCTGGTATATTATCATTAACTGTGAACGTTGACAATGCAGACCAGTCGGAGGTTTTCTAGTACGTAGACATCAAAATGGGTTCGCTTGCAAAGTTTAGGAATTTATATGCGTTGTAAGCGCTATTCTGGTTTAATTTTCGTTCGAACGTTGAGCAGTTGAGTCGAGGTGTTATTTATTATAGAAAGGAAATAGTTTTCCCCAGGGAGGGTTAAGGTATGTAGCGTGAAAGGTGAGGTGAGTGTAATAATAGAAGCTGTTATTAATGATTAGGACTTTGGCTTACCGAATAAAACAAATAAAAGTTTTTGACAAAACATTTAAATAATAGAGCATAGTATGGAGATATCGGATTGATTTTCTACGTAATTTATTATGCTGATATAATTTTAGGAAAATGCACAGGTATTGAGCTGATGGTTTATTGTCATTTCTAGAAAGTATGAAGATATTATTCGATTGAACGTCAAAAAGACCTACAAGATAATTCGATGGACACTCTGTTATCTAGCAAAATAATTATACCTTATTTACGTTTTTGGGAAACCGTAATAGGATTATAGATCAAAAGACGTCAAGAGTTGGTAACACATTTGTATGATTGTACATTTTAAATCACAGTCCTTTTAGGAAATCTTTGTAAAATATTTACAAAAGACACTATTTGTATGTGATATTAGTAGAAAAATATACTGTAACTAAAAAGTTTGAATGGAATTAAATAGTCTATTTAATGTAGATTTCTTAGAAAGACTGGAAAGAGTATCGTTTTTGGATAAGATATCCCGTTTATTGTGTTTCGGAAAATGAAACTAAGAGTTGATAATAAGTTACCGTGGCGACATACTTATTACTCAATAAAAAGGTGTGCGCATATATGCTGTTGGAAACATATATAGTGCGGGCGTAAGAATATAGTATTGAAAATAAAATAACTATGGGCTCCATCGGGCAAGCTTGTTCAGATACTAAAGACAGCTAGCTAGCAAACATTCTCGATTTTTGTACACGCCTACTGTATTACATGCGAGTACTAAAATCAGCTAAGTTAGCTGGCTGTGTGGCGACCAATTATAGTAAAGCTCATAGCACAACAACTACCAGGGAAAATATACCAAGTATCATTTATCCGTAAACGTATTAGTAAATTGTTGATTAGTCATCGACATTAAATTCCCATTACGTATGGCAACGGGCAGCTGCGCCAAATTTTACGCCAATGTCATTCATGTTTCAACAGAAATTGAGCTAAATTATGTCGAATAAGACATAATTCGTAGCGGTATTGAAAACATATGTCGAGTTAATAGTGTATTCATAATTAGTGTACTTCATAAGTGTAGCAAATCTGTCGGTGAATACATTGTAATACTCAAAGGCAGTTATAATGACGTGTTTGTTTCTGACTACAAATAGACTCTTGCTTGGAGTAGTGGTTGCATTGTGCAAAAATGATATGTACTGCTAAGATATTAAACATGTTACATAGATTAACGTGATTGGTAAGGTGCACCGATTCATGATAAAATCCTTCGATCTGCTACATCCAACCAAAAACTTTCTCATAGCCGCCGTCGTTATAATAATCGTAATAACCATCATTATAATATTCGTCATTATTACATCTAACTACAAATACCGCATATAACACTCACTATACTACACCCACTACGAATCACAACAACCACAACAACCCATCGTCATCCCAAAATATGAATGACTTTAATATTAAAGAAATCACTTTCAATAAAGATCCAACCATGGAGTCAAAGCACAAAGCTTGGCTCTCAGAACCACCCGCCGGAGTCATTTTAGGAATGACTATCGAGGAGCTTCTAGCTCCAAGTAAGCGGAAGAAGTCAAGACTGACGCCTCCACGCCCCCAACAGTCATACATTCTTTTCAGAAAAAATTATGGAGCGCTGCACAGCTCGATGGATTTTAAAACAATTAGTTCTATTTCAAAAAATGAGTGGAAGAGCGCAGCTCCTGTTGTCAGGGAGTTTTTTAATATGTTGTCGGAAATAGCAAAAAGGCGTCATCATATTAAATATCCAACATATAAATACAAACCCCAAAAAGGAAGAAGACAAAAAATTCCCGTCGAGGCTGTTGTAAAGTCTAATCCAAATAAAGCGGCCGAGTTTAACCCGGGACTGTCAACTTCCATTACAGTTGATAATATATACGATAGTCTCTCTACATTCGCCGTAAATAATCAACCGGTGGAAAATTTTCGTAATGACACTATTACAATGACGACATCTACGGAGGTCGATACTTTTACCTCTCCAGAAGATGACGATGGGTTGTCGTTTTTCAACTTTGATTTATACATGACGGACGGGTAAAATATAACCGGATTATTATTCGAAGCATTTTCTTATAACCTATTGTTTGTAGGGAAATCTTGTTACCCTACAGTGGAACATTTCAAGAAATGGTAGTTGTATAGCTTTGTTCACTATTGTTACTAACACTTCCTGAAATATTCTATTATAGGATGACAAGATTTCATCTAGAACTATAGATTATGTGAACAGCTTCGAAAATATCCCTTTATATAAAAATAGGTTTTTTATTTGGTTTATTATTATTATCATTACATAGTTTTTTTATTCTGACAATTTTGGTGTTTATTATATCAACGCGTGTATGAAATTTTAATAAAGACGTATAATTGTTTGATACACTATCTCTGCATTTGCAAAAATAAAACGAGTGTTTGTTTTTTTAATTACTTAATTAGAAAGAGAAAACACCCGATCAAAGCACAATATGATTGATTACATTACGAAATATCTGAGCATAATGTATGTGGAATGATAGACCTTTACGTTATCTGAACACTTATCGTATTCCCAATTGAGTGTATTTATTTATCGACAGCGTGTATTTGGTCCAGTATTATACACAAGTGCGATGGATGGCGACATCGGATATATTGTGAGAATACAAGAAAATGTATAAATTTACACAAATTTCACCCTTCATTAAGCTCATATGTAATAATCAAAAGACGACATTAGTTTACTGAATGACAATTATATACTGGTTAATAATTTGTTGAAACAGTTTTTTTCGAATCGTAGCACTGATTTATCAATATTGAGTTGAGACCGAATAAAATCGAGTCAGAAAGCTGTATTACAAATTTCTACATAAAAGATAGAAATTTCATCGCTAAAGGTCGTTGCGATTGCCATCGTTGTCGATGTGTTGTTGCGATGTAGTGGTATAATTTAAATGTTGAGTAATATTTACTTTAATACACAATTTAAATATTTGTTACTAATACTAGATTTATGCCTATCGACTTTCCACAAAATTTTGATTACTCTTTATTTAATTAACATGTTAGCCTTCTGCTTATTATTATTATTGTACGTATTGTGTTGTTAATTGCAGTATATCATATCATTATATGTATGTGACTGTAATTTCTGTATATTATAGATTCTCTTTATACAATTTTTGCAAATCAATATGTCATACATGTACTAATATCATTCATTGTTTTATTATTCATGAAAATATCAATTTTTTACTCAACTAAAGATACAATCGTAATGAATTTTGCTTTATATATATATTGACGTTACATTAATATTAATACAATGAACGATAATACTCATAATTCGTTTGTGTGTCTCCGCGTGTTACTCATTTAGAGTCTTTTGGCTTTTATTGCATGGTCTTAGACACAAATTTAGCAATTTTTACTCGCACACTTAGTTGGCTTTGATCATTATGTGTTACGCACATTTCAAATGCTCCGCGCTATATTCACCCTTTGTACATGTAAACAAGTTATTTTCTTGCAATAATATGTAGCGTTTCTATTCGTAATGTTTCCTGTTTGTACTTTTCTTCCTTAACCATAACTTACCATTACAAAAAAGTGTCAAAACCTCAATTATATGCTGTTACTTTTCTTCAACTGATGACTTAGTTTAGCACAGGGCTAGCTAACGCTTACTATATTTGTCCGTCGCACCAATAGGTACTTTTATTGATTGTTGTACAGTCAACTTCCGTTAATTCGGACACGAATTAACGTGGTTGGACGAATAATCAATTTAGGGTCGCACAAAAGAGGTAAACAGTTTTTTATTGAAAATAATTTTCGATGGAAGACTGTTTATACCGTAACCTACGATAACATAAAACTTGACTAATGAGTCGACGAACGACTAATAAATCGTCTACACGAATATTAATGTTATTACTATCCTGTTGTTCAAGAAATAATAAAGACTTTTTTAATGCATCTTTCCCTTCTTTCAATGAAATTTTTATGTTTTCTACATCGGAATTATCTTTCGTTTCGAGTTCGTTATTATGATTTAGAACCTCCTGAATAATATCTTCGTCATTTAACGTCCCGACGGAACTCTCCATATTGTCGACAAGAATGAATTCTACATCGAATATAATGTTAACATGGTATTTATAATCCACCAAACTCGTTTGTAATTTGAACAGTTGGATTTTATTAAGATTCCGAATTAAAGGAAGTGAATTTGAATAAGGGTCCGAATTAACGTTGGATAATCTTACCGTATTAGGAATTCTAGTTTACCATATACAGGAGTGATAGTCAATGGCCGAATTAAAGATGTCTTTTACAATACTTAATTTATACAGCTGATCCGTGACAGCTGAATTATCGTAATATCATAAGTATCGGACGAATAAAAGGAAGGAATCAGATATAAAAAAAAGAGTCCGGCGTTAAACGTCCGAATTATCGAAAATTCGAATTAAAATTAAAGGAAGTTGACTGTATTTCCAGTGCATTCGGCAACAATACGTCGCACAGATTTACGATTGGGAGATTTTCGTACTACCAACGGAAACCACGTCATCGTCGTGACAAAGTTTTAATTGTAATTTTCGTTGTGAATGAATTGTTTCATTAAAATTTGTTATAAGGCTTATCTTCATTAAATGGACCTTTGTCAAAGTGAACTTACTGTACATTATGCTCTGCTCTAATAGTTATAATTATTGACATTTTGGAAATCTTAAAATTAAATTCCAAACTTCTGCAGATTATGCCCTGCTCCTATGCTCACAGCACTGCTGTAACTCAGTGATTTCCAATCCAACAATCGCTTTTCACTACAATAAAATTTATAACCATTTGTTTCAAAGTTACAACGACTTACGCTCGATTACCGGGCACAACTTTTGTGTTGGACTATAATACAGTACATAAGTACATCACCGATAATTAAAAGTACAGTAAGTGCGTAGTTCTCACAATGGATAGTCCTCTCAATACAGATCTTATAATGACTATTCAAGAAGAGGTGGTTTTTTGTAATACAAACAAGCTTGATGTCAATTAGTATTAGGAATGTTATCATAAAAATCATCATTATTATTATTGACAAGTTAACTGCGGGCAACATACTAATACCATGAATAATGGCGCCATATTACCATATTCCATTCCATAATTACGAAATTTATTGAACCACTCTTTATTTGAAATGGATACAACAGTTTCTCCCCCAACTGTCATTTGAAATCAAACCTTTGAAACCAAAAACACCTCCCAATCAGCCCATTCAAAATTAATTAATGAAGTAGAAGATCTTATTGGACGTTGGTATGTATGCTGACTTGTATAAGGTCTTCCCCCATTCATACCAAAACGTAAATCATGGCCACCCCCAAATATAGGAAAATATGCACTATTATCATAAATAGCATACTGACTATATATATAGTCACCAACAAAACTTACTATACTATTATCTATGTTCTTATCTAATGCAAATATAAAACTCTCTTTAGTTTCAAGATAACCATTTCGGGAACCCCATGCAAATGGGTTATATCCACCAAGTATTTCTTTAGTATTCAACACTTTCCCAACTGCAACTGTGGGTCCTTTGTCATTACACAATTCTCTAAATTTTGCTGTTGAATTACCATCTCTACTGCATCTGTAAAGTAGTGTAAGTTTGTAAACATCATCTTTGTTTATAGATGTTTTTTGATTCTCTTGAAGCCGCCTTGTTGATTCTACAATCTTTGATGAGATCCATTCTGCTTGCTTGTTGTCAATGATAACTGAATCAATATCATATTCTTGTCCCGTTTTTGGTGATGATAATAAGTATGATTGCCCTGCTCTTGGTGGTAGCAATTGAGTCTTTGGTCTATACCCTTTGTCAGTATGATAATTCAATATGTCATGACGCAGTTTTTTTGGTAGTAAATCCTCATACAGAATAACCCTTTTAAGGGAGACACTGACAAATCTTATGTGAGGTATAAAATCTACTACAATATCTTTGATTACATTACTGGCATCAGATGACCAATCGTCTGGGTCATTTACAAGTTCTAGTTCAGGCACTTGTTTAATGGCCCACTGTATGACTGATATCAAAATATCATCTTCATCCATGTGCAGCTCATCACTCTTGAGAAGAGTGATCAAAGTTTCCTTTGGTAAGGTCGCAAGGTCATTCGATTTGAAGATAATCTCGGGGTTGGAAACCATGATTCGATTACAGTAGGCCTGAAGTCTGTTCAGAGAGACTGTGGATACCGCAAACTTGTGAATTGCGAGAATATTCTGTTGAATCCATTCATTTTTTTGATCAAGCAAATACGTTTCGATTGCAGCGAGAAGATCAACTAGTTCAAACTTGCTAGCTCCGTCTAAAAGACTAAGCCAACCTACATTCTTGCATGAGTTGCAGAGTATGTGCCCGGTGTAAATATATCTACGATGAATCGTTAAAAATGCAATGAGTATTTATATTATCAGCATTGGCATCGGTATGCTGACATTTTTATAAAATTTACCTGAGCAGTATTTCGAGACACATCTTCAAAAGATATGACAGTCTTTTGGATCGCATCGGACGTCTCTTTATTCTCAGTCAAGCGATTTTCGATGAATTTGCTTCTTGTGCATAATACCACCGTATGAGCGAGAAAAATTTTGTTATTTGGCTCATTTCCAACATGGATTGAAATGTCTGTATATCTGCCACTTTCATACAGTTTCTCATAATCAGATGTAAGATTCGAGGATAAGTCAATAATACCATCCATTTTGTTAGCAGAGTTCCAAATTTTGGAAAGACTGTATAATATATTATCACTATCATCCTTTGTGTACCCGTGTAACATGATTAAGGCTTATCTGATCAGATAATAACGTACATCTGTAATCAAATTGTAACCACATGGCACACGGTATTTAAATGCAACTTAGTTCATACGCACAGTAATGGCATTGGCTTCTAGTTTTGGAAGTTAAATGGAGTACTCATCTATGTTGCAGACAGCCGGAGGTTTCTGGTACATAGACATCGAAATTGGTTCACTTGCAAAATCTATTTTGTATTAGCATTTAAGCGATATTTCCGTTCGAACTTTGAGCAGTTTACGATAGTTGAGTTGAGAGATAGTTGTCCCAGTGTTTATGGCGTGGAGGATGTGCGTAATGAAAGAGCCTGTTAATAACGGTGCAGACTTGAGTCTACCGGGCAAAAAAAAAATCTTTTCTGACAAAAACATTTACAAGAGTAATTGAGCATGATGGAGATATTTGATTAATTTCTAGTTTGTTTCTGGCTACAAGTAGACTCTTGGAATGGCGTGTCACTCGTTATTAACACCCTGTCAATGGTAAGATCGTATTTGGATCTACCATAAAATTGAAAATACTGCTTCGGACTTGCAGTAAATTTTCCCTGAGTACAACGTCGACTATTTTTCGATTTGGTCTTGTAAGCTATTCATGTTTTTGGTGATTGTTAGTAGACAATCTTATCATTACGCACGCAAATAAACTCTGAGGAGCAGATGATTTGTGTAAATGGAGATCCGTACATTTCAGAGTGGTGCCACAGGCTATTAATAACATATTGATCGTCAATAATTTATTACTTCGAGACGTAGAGGACTAACGTAGATCCATAAATATAACGTCGCAATTACAGGCGTATGAGCTTTTATTCTGGAATTTATTACTTCGATTTAGAACGAAATCTAAAGAACCAATGTTATGGTTCGTTAATGACAAGCTTTGATGTATAAAACGCTGCCGTACGGCGGAGATTTGGGTAAGAAAAACATTATCAAAGCTTTGGCTCAATAAACCAAACATCCAGACCAACGATTAACAATCGATCAGACTGTATTTCTTACTTCACGTATTAAAGTCCATTGAACTAAAAATTGCAACACGATTATTATTTAGCGGCACCGCAAAAAAATTAGGTAGCTTTTCTCAAAGTGAACAATCGATGAATCGTTACGCGCTGCGCAACGTCTGGGTATAACTTAGCGGATACTCATACAGCTATATTAAAATTACATATGTTCAATTCAACTTCGCTGAAGCCCTTCTCCTTATTTTGATTGCTAGCTCAATTTTCGCTGAAAATTTAATCTCGAGTTTATTTTTTGGACTCATATGGTACAATGTTACACAAAATAGTAAATAACGCGTCCGCTCGCTAAGCGAAGATTTTGCCAACAAAATCAATGAACTCAATGAAAAAATTATCTTCAAAGCGATAGAAAGTTTCTATAATGGAGAAAGAAAATCTAATAAAAGAACGATAGACGCGATCAAGTGTTGGATGGAATTGAGAAACAAAGAAATAAATGAGTATAACGTTGGATAGCTTATGTATGTGAGGCCAAAGAATAGGGAATAGTCATAGTCTCTCGAGGGCCTTGGATCCGACTATTCTCTCCCATGCAACCTCGCAATAGGTGGCTGCCGTACGGCAGAAGCATAGATAGTTAATAAAGTTATAATTCATTGCCGCAGATTGGCTACTTTGCATTTCTTTTACACAAGTGACGACGACAATTGTTCCAAGCAATAGCAAACATTGTTCCATAGTCATGCGCCTACTGCGCCTGTGAACTCGAGTTCACAGTAATAGAGTGATACAATATAACAATTGGAAACATTATTCCATAACGTGATATGCAAAGAAGCGTATAAAAGAGATTTTCCCCTTTGTCTTCATTTTCTTCTGTTTCTGACAAAGGCATGGAGGGTTCCCGATCTATTTGCCAAGTGCTGGACCCAACGCATTCAGTTGATTCAGCGCATATAAACAGGGCTGAGTTGGGCGGTGCAGATCGTGACTCTTCTTTATCATTATCATTCACTAAATCATACGAAAACATCTAGACATGGACGCAAGAGTTATGACTAAAGACGAGTTCATGTATAAACATGGTAAAGACTATGCAACCTACGAGGAAGCAAACAATAAATACCAGGAATACTGCAGAACACTTGGTAAGCAAGGTAAGCAACACACATTTGGAGGATAGAGGAGCAAACAGGGAGAAGAGTTTGAATACTGTTACTGGTTTGTGTACATAATGTGGGGAGGGTAGACAAGTAACCTTGTAATACTAACATGACGGCCGGCGTTGATATCCGTATGCCATTAACACTACCTTACCGCCACCAGACTTGAAGAGGAAAGGGGAAGACATTCCTGTTCTGATGAGTAAGTTATTAACTATTATGATTTTGGACAAGGGTAATGTAAAAGAAATTTTGCAGATTTGATGTTAATGGTCCCTAACTTGGTGACTTTTATATAGAGCGCCGCCACTTTGCAGTCGCCAATGCAGTAAATCCAGCAGCCAACTTTTATATTAAGCCTACTCGTTCACTTAATGGTCTGGGAACGGCTCTTTTCAATGGGAACTTCTGCCTACTGTATGGGCACCGTCAGAGTGGAAAAACGACCATTGCTTTTGAAGTTGAGGAATGGCTCTGTAAGCAACCCAATTTACCCGGAAACGTCAAAATTTTCCAAGTGTCTCTTGACGGTATTGATCTTGAGAATGGAGCTAATGGCTTCTGGATATCCATGATCCAACGGTTTAATTCTGTGGATCCTGAGCGGTTTCCCGATGCTAATACATCAACGTCAAGCGGCTTTCAAAAGTTATTTAACAAAAAGTTATATCCTGACCCTTCTATTCTGATTATCGATGAAGCTTCAAATTTATTCCAAATCAATCGTTTGAACGACACCGATTACATCAACATCATCAACGAGTTTATCGGAGCGCTGCGGAATATCAAGCAAAATCGTTCAACATATTCAGTGTATGCCATCGCACTCGTGGGCACAGAAACTGTCAGGGATATTCTGATCGCTCGCCCACTACCCAACAAAAAATCGATCATTTCGCCATTCACAGCCGAGGCAAGTTTCGAACCAGATCGTTTCACCCGACCGGAGATCGAGAACCTACTCACTCAGTACTCGGCAGAAACAAAAATCATACTCGATACTGCAGGCATAGCTGACTCTATTCATCAGCTGACCTTAGGGCATAAGGGCCTTACCGGCTGCATCGGCCACTATATTGAGCATGTAGTTTCGCGCAATAGATGTCGAGTGTCGCTCGAAGATTGGGACCGGCATGCCATCAATATGGCTTCATTTATAGCAAGGCAAGCAACATACGCTTCCATCTCCTCATGTCTTAAGGAGCTTAATCCGAACCAGCAGGCAATTATGGGAACAATTCTTCAGCGAAGGACTCACATGGTTCGCTTGGTAAGTTCAGCTGTTGACATGCATATCGGGCTTTATTTTTATTAACACACCTTTCTCATTTTACGCATTAATGAAGGACAATGATGTAAAGTTCCTCCTTGCAGAAGGATTGGTAGTAATAGAAGACCGTCTAGCAGCTATCAATGAAGTGAGAATTGAGTGCAGCGCGCCCATTATTCGTTCTATTATGCTTGGAATGATACAAGCACCTGAGGTTAACCTATCCATACCTGTACCAGATAGGAATCATCTTGATCCCCAATGGCTGTTGGAACGTACGGTCGAAGTGAGTATCCGTGATGATATTGGTTATGGGAGCAAAACGCGCACGTTCAATTGACTAACCACTCCGTTTTACACAGCTACTGAGTTTTCAACATATTGATACCAGAGAGACCCAAACTGCCAAGCACTGGCCGTCCGAATACGCATTTCAGGCCGAATTCAGCAGCATCTTTAAGAAAGTGCTTTCCCGTGCTTATCCAGAATTACTCTATCGTGTTCTTCCTGAGGTAAAGGAGCGTGATGAAAACGGTCAGCAGCGCCAGCGCCTTGATCTTTTTCTTCGTAATGGCGACCAACCCGCTTATGGTTTTGAACTTGTTGTTGCCGCAAGCCGAGCTGAGTTCGACGAACATTGTGAGCATTCCAATTATTACAGTAGACTCCATGACTGCGATATGTATATGGTCAATCTCCGCGATAATACCCACTTGACCGGCTACTTTGGGAAGGTATACGACCGTGTGACGCCTGTACATGTAGTTTACAATACTGGGGCTGGATCAGCAAAATTGCTATATCGTAATAACGCTGAAACGACTATAGATATCAAAGGCAGCGAATGGCGGGCAGTATTTGCTTAGTGGCTCCTTATTCTTTTTCTGAATATTCAAAGATATAGCAGAAGTCATGATTTAGAGAAGGTTGAATATTAGCATGTATAACTTTCGTTGCTTTTAATGCGTCGCTCACACCGTCTTTTCAGTCTGCTTTGCCACCCATCTAACCATCTTAATCTGTCTTTATTTATTTTTCCTCTTATTTCATGATTATGCACCATCCATGCACTTCATTCATTGTTAAAAGAAACAGAAGACAAAAAAAAATAAAATTGTATGCATCACGTCTATATCTATTTTCGTATCATCCATCTGATTAACAAAGTATTATATGTATTGGTATTCTTTTTATCATCAATAATGGAGATTTTTATTTCCTCTTTACATTTCTCAATTTCATTTTCAATATCAAATGTCATGAGCTGACCGAATTAGTAATGAATCTGCGTTTGATTCGAAAATGATGGATGTCAATTACACACGGATTGCAAGTTATAAAATTATATATAAAAATACCCGTATATGGAAATTATAATTATAACGGTTCAACTGAATATGAAAAGGCTATGCGCTTCTTGGAGGTAGGTTGCAATTGCGGTTGCTCAAAAAAGATTTCGAGAGAAAAATTTGCCGAGTTGCGTAAGGCGTTTCAAGCTCTTTCTAGATCCGAACAAGACATATTTTTAATGGCCCAACTGAAAGCAATGAATGGTGGAGAAATAACTGCCAGCTGACGTCTTAAAAAAAAAACGCGTACTAATAAGCAAATGGTTTATTATTGAGGCTGCAATACATTTAGTACAAATTTAGAATTCTATGATATAATAATAGGTTACGGTATAAATTTAATAAAATGTTTTATTTTAATTGACGTCGGGATCGCTGAGCTTAGAAAAGAGAATACGAACTTTAATGTTTACACAAAAAAATACGTAACAATGGATGAGCCGATTTGATTAAAATTGAATCCCATATTTATAATGTGTATAATTGGTACGTCTAAAACACTACAATTAATATAACACCTATAACCATATTTTTATAGCACATAACTGGTCATATAATAATAAAATGATTTCTATTCAAGATCTACGCGACTCTAAATGCACTGAGATTGAACAGACCGAATATTGTCAGATGCCGCAAGTTCGAACAAATGAAACTCCCAGCGAGTGGAAAAAACGGATCTATATGTTTTAGAGAAAATAGTCTGTTGCCAAGTCAGAGTAAAAAATATCTTAAAGCTAGGAAATTAATACAATTGCCGAATGGCGGTTCATATATGCAAACTCGTCGTCACTATGAGTGGGAATAACCTTAAATCACGTGATCAAGTGAATATGACCTAACGGATTGGGTATAACTTAGACTAATTGGGTATAACATAATTGGCACCACCACGACACTTCTATAAAATTTACCTAAGCAATATTTCGAAAACGTCAGGAGACACATCTTCAAAGGTTATGGCAGTATTTTGAATCACATCGCGCGTCTCTTTATTCTCGGTCAAGCTATTTTCGATGGATTTGCTTCTTGTACATAATACCACCGTATGAGCGAAAAAAATGGCTCTTTCCAACATGGATTGAAATATCTGTATATCTGCCACTTTCATACAGTTTCTCGTAATCAGATGTAAGATTCGAGGATAAGTCAATAATACAATTCATTTTCTTACGGTTAGTTTTCAAAGAAGACTTTATTACAAGCGTCATCGCATCGGTATATTTGAATTGCGGAAGCGATGCAATGCAGACGCTCAAAACGACAAATGCTGACAACAAAGGGCTAGTTCTATATAGAATCAGTAATGTCTCAATACTTTACGCTGAGAGACGTTTAACCTCTCTTATTTTAATTCAAGTATGTAATATAACATTTATCTTTTCGGTACCCTGCTGATTAACAGACTGTCTGATAACCTATTAAACCGCGAAATAATATGTATATTTGTCTATGTAGTAGCCCATAATTGCTCGTCATCGTTCTGTGATCGATCTGGTCCGTAATTGCTCGTTTCCACCTTTATTTCGGTCAGGTGCGCTAAGCAAAGAAACAATTATAGACTAAGTTAATTTTTTTACCAAAACTTAGTAATCGCTTTCAAGCACAAGTTTTTTCAAAGTATAAATGCTTGTTTTTGCCAGTTTTCGCAGTTTTACAAAAATAAAAATAAAAATCGGACCAGATCATGCAATTCTAGAAATTTGGAACTGTTATAATGACGAGTTTACCTGATACAAATAAAGTTTTTTTTTTGTTACAAAAAACATTTACAATAATGATAAAATATAATACAGAGATGTTATATTAATTTTCTGTTTAATTTATTATGCTAATATTAGATAGAATACACAAGTCTTGAGCCAAGTGTTAATGTAATTTTTAAAATGTATAATTGTACTTCAAAGAGGGTAGTTTGGCAGATAGAGCTATGAACAAATAACCATTCTTGTTTATTATTATGTTTTAAAGATGGATGTTAATGAAGAGTAGTGAAATATTTACACCGCATTGGTAGAGCAAGACATACCAAGTAAAGAACGCAAGGAGCCATCCGCATTGGTCGGCCAAGTGGGGCGATAATTTAAAAGTTTATCGAATATATACCAAATAGTAGAAAAAATTACTAATCTATGTTACGTCATATTCAATCGGATATATACGAGGCGAGATAACAAAAAAAGTTAACAAATATTTTCGCCCCACAATTCAGAAGAAGTGAACAAATTGGTTTAGTTTAATGATAATATTAATATTGAAAAATAAAGTAAGCAGAAGGTTTTAATAAAATCGAGGCATGAGTATAGTATACAATATTACAGATAAACCCTATCATCCTCTATTACTATGATATTCAGCCCGTTGATATTATAATTAGAAAGAGTCGACTATAATAATAAAGTATAAAAAAGTGTGATAAATACTGTAAATAGGTCAAGCTCACACTATGAACATACAATTGTAATATGATTCTTTGATAACCACTTTATATTTAATCATTCAATCTTCTCTCTTATTTTTTTTCTTCACTACTAATACATTTTACAAAAGTATATCTTTATTCAGCTGCTCTTTAATATAACTTGAGTGTCTTTTCAATTAATAATACCTTAAATATATTGTGCATAAAAATTCTCTTTTTAATTCCTGTGATGGATACAAGTTAGTATTAGTGTCAAAATCTTTGTTATAAGAAATAATAATAATAAAAAATTTATAATATTTGACTTATATTGACAATGTGTGTTTTACTATTACTACATTTACATTCTGAAATTATTGCCTTTTGTATCCTTTTCTATTCTAATTCCATTCTTATGAGCGAAATCCTTCACAGTTCAGCTGCCCTTTAACAGTTTTTTGCCCATCTTTTTCTATTCAACACCATAGTAATAATAAAACCATATGCCAAAAAAATTTTGACTCTGGCATAGCTGCTTTTTTATACCAATCAACTGCCTTTTTGTTAACTTTTCTTACATCAGTTCCCTCACCTAACACCAAGACTATTTTGTGCATCAGCATCCTTTTTTACTCCAGCAGTATGCTGATAATGCTAACCAAGATTAAATTGAGTTCTGACATATCCTTGTTCAGCAGCTTTTTGATACCATTTGACTGCCTTTGTTCATCTTTTTCTACTCCAGTATTCTGATAATGCTGACCAAGATTAAATTGAGCTCTGCCATCTCCCTGTTCAGCAGCTTTTTGATACCATTCAACTGCCTTTTGTTTATCTTTTTCTACTCTAGCAGTACGCTGATAATAATAATGCCGACCAAGATTAAATTGAGCTCTGGCATGTCCTTGTTCAGCAGCTTTTTGATACCATTCAACTGCCTTTTGTTTATATTTCTCTACTCCAATTCCATGTTTATAACACAGACCAAGATCATATTGTGCATTAGCATTTCCTTGTTCAGCAGCTCTTTGATACCATTCAACTGCCTTTGGTTTATCCTGTTCCACTCCAGTTCCAAATCTATAACACAGACCAAGATCATATTGTGCATTAGCATTTCCTTGATCAGCTGCTTTTTGATACCATTCAACTGCTTTTGCAGCATCTGTCTCTATTCCAATTCCATGTTTATAGCAATGACCAAGATTGTATTGTGCAGTAATATTTCCTTGTTCAGCTGCTCTTTTGTATAATTCAACTGCCTTTGGTTTATCTTCTTCTACTCCAGTTCCATGACTATAACACACACCAAGATTGTATTGTGCATTAGCATTTCCTTGTTCAGCAGCTTTTTGATACCATTCAACTGCTTTTGCAGCATCTGTCTCTATTCCAATTCCATGTTTATAGCAATAACCAAGATTGTATTGTGCAGTAATATTTCCTTGTTCAGCTGCCCTTTTGTATAATTCAACAGCCTTTTCAATATCTTTTTCTACCCTGATTCCATTTTCATAGCAATCACCAGGATTATATTGCTCTTGTTTACCACTGATGATAACCAAATCAATATTAATATTACACCTTTGCCCTGTTCTAGGTAATAGAATTGTAGTGCTTGGGACATAATCTTTCTTCATTTGGCAATTGAGTATATCACGACGTAATTTTCTTGGTAATAGATCATCAAATAAAAGTGCCTTATCAGGGGACATATTGAAAAATCTAATGTGAGGTATACAATCTGCTATAATGTCTTTCACTGTGTTGATGTCATGGAATGACCAATTATCTAGATCGTTTCCAAGTTCTAGCTCAGACACTTGTTTAATGGCCCATTGGACAACTGACATCCAAATACCATCTTCATCCATACAGAGGTCATCATTTTTGAGAAGGTTGATCAAGGTCTCCTTTGGTAAAGTTGCAAACTTGTTTGACTTAAACACAACATCTGGATGTGAAACCATAAGTCAGTTGCAATAACCCAAGAGTCTATTCAATGGTGCAGTAGAAAGAGCATACTTATGAACTGCAAGAATATTCTGTTGAATCCATTCCTTTTGTTTCTCAAGCAAATAGGTTTCAATTGTCATGAGAAGATCAAATAATTCAAGTTTACTAGTTCCATCCAGAAGACTAATCCAATCCACAAGTTTACATGAATCGTAGACAATTCTCCCAGTATAAATAAACCTGCAGAAAGCAATTTTATAGTATTAGTGTTGATAAACATATTTTCATAGCCATGTTATTCTTAAGTTAATGGGACAACATGAAATTCACCTAAGCAAAATTTCGAAAACATCAGGTGACACATCTTCCAATATCATAGCAGTCTTTTGAATCTCGTTAGACGTCTCTGTATTTCCGGTTAAGCTATTCTCAAAGAAAGGGCACTGTGTACACAATATAAGTGTATGAGCGAAAAATATTTTACTATTTGATTCCTTTCCAACATGAATTGACACGTCTGCATATTTGCCGCTCTCGTAAAGCTTCTCATAGGCTGATGAAAGACGTGAGGGTAAATCAACTACGATATCCAATTTGTGCAAAGTTTTAAAAAAGTAATGACAACTTTCATTGACTTCGATTCATTGATATGTGTCGATCGTTTGTGTGACACTGCAAAGGCGCGAGCAATTTACGATCTTAGTGTTCTGCAGCAGCGACAAGCATTGTTCTCTGTTTTTACCAACTGGTTTTTCATTGTCATCTAGCGAATAGTATAAAGTAAGCTCGGTGACTATTGCTTAGGTAAAGATTTTCTATTACAAGAACAAGAATTCTAATCAACGTGGTCCGAATTAAACGGTTCTTTTGTACAAGCGGCAGTGCGTCGAAGACTGTTCAAACATATCTCGACTTGGAAGTCCAGTCATGTCAATAAGCTAGACAGAACCATTGTGAAGTATATAGCATGTCCATAATTATTTTTTATGTTTGTCCAATACTAACCTCAGTGGAATTCGGCAGGTAGAATTAAGGAGAATAGCAAAGGGGCATAATAAGCCGTGTCTAAATATTGGAATGGACACCCATTCACACAACTTTTTCAGCTCAAGGTTAAGTTATTTACATGTCGATAATCACAAATCTCTCTCTTCTTAAAAGGCATAGTCACTGTCATTACATTATAAACTGTTCGTCATGTTACTACTTACAAAACAAACAAAAAATGTCATCAGGATACGCTAAGAGTAAATGTTACTATACGTGGTAGAAGCGATGATTAAATTTAATGAAAGTAGCTACGTTTCTAAGCTAGATAATACAGCATGTCGCGGTAGCAAGTAGGCAACTAGTGCTCAAAGCACATGAGAGTTGTAATCAAACACACGACAAGGGTGGTCAGAAAGACATAGATGCTGATGATCGACGCAATGACTATAAAGCTAGCATTGGTTATAGAAGTGTTTGACGTGAGAGTTAATATTGAATGCAATCAATCGATGTAATACTTTGTGGATATTATAGTGTCTTACATAACAATTAAACAGTAGATTTTGTAAATGTGTCTTATACTTGAATAAAATGCAAAACTACTGTTATTGTTTACAGACGTTTTAATTGCATAATTAATATAATAAAAAACTTTGGCTAAATTTATGACGGTACATGCAAATCTTTTCGTCAAACGCTGACTTTTGATATTGTCCAAATTTGCATCACACGTTTGAGTTGTATAACTCACATCCCGATAATTATTTGTAGTACATAGTGTAAAATTTACTCGTAAGATAAACTATCTACGTCGAACGCTAAAATATACTCTCAGCTTGAAGCGTTGTGTATTTTTTTTTCCTCTTCTATGCTATCATTTATAGCTTTAAAACAAAAAAACCACATTAATTGCACTCAAACAGTAAAGATAGGGCCTTTACTGACAAAAAAGTTTCATCGCGCACTAAATAAAACTGATAACAATAATTTTATTGTTGTGCAAAATATGGCATAACATTTGTAAATGAAAATGATACAGGCCGCTTTTTGTGGGTTGTGGTGTCGTATGAGGAGTGACTAGATACGAAGAAGAGGATGAGAAAAATATGGAGATAGTGATGTGTTAATTATACATGTTTACACACGCACACACACACGTACACATATACATACATATACAAAAAATATTACAAAATTTAGAAATCAAACTCGGGAAAAATTGGTCAATATTTAATTACAGTTACTGCCTAGAAAAATTTTGTTAAACTTGCATTGTATGACTTGCTTCACTTTTGCAACGCTCAAAAATTTGATGGTTGTTGTTTCTACATCTCTTGTAACAATGCAGCATTGATTATTGACATTTGTTAACCTTTTCGTCATTAACAATTTCGAAAATGGTTGATCATATTGCATTAATAGCTTCTTTATCCAATGTATTAGTGTAACGCAAACACTATCTACAGCATATTAATGTGCAAATAAAAAATTTTTTTATTATGTTAACATTATTTCACCTATTCTAATGCTTTTTGTAATGGAAACTAGAGCAGTTGTGCTGAGCCTGGGCGAAGTACGACGAGTATGATAATAGTCTAAGTAGCTACTAAATTAAATGTGAGTCAAAATATATTAATTAAGAG
>CAJVPJ010000515.1:0-23104 GCA_910592205.1 Paraglomus occultum | reverse complement strand
GAATGGCAATGCATCATGGACAAATTAGGTTAACATCGAGCATCAAGTGATTAAGGTAGATATTTACTATACGTTAACTAAATTTTTTCGGCAAATGTTGATATGTAAGTCTGCTGTTAAGTGTATTCGTGCTAGTTAATGCGAGAGTTGTTAATGATCTCGAAAACTTTTCCACAATGATGTAGACGTGGTGAGAAACATTGACACGTTTTGGCACGTTGGAATGTGCTTCTTGAGATATTTCATAAACCTAACTTTTTTTTTGCACTTCCTCAACATCAGCTCTATCCTTCAGTAACCCAACAATGACTCCATTCCCCCGTTTAATTTTTTGCGTAAATTGGCTTCATTTTTTACCTTAGCAATATCCTCGGTGAGACTAATATGGTATTTACGTCACTTGTACATGAAATTCCTTCTGAAGCATAAAGGAGAAAATACGAGCCGTAGTGATTATTCCGTAAAGATAGTAATAGTCATATCTTCCCCGAAATGACATCAGCTTTTCGTTTTTCCATTAGTCAGGCGCATTGCATATTATTTTATTGGATAAAACAGTTAGTGTGGAATTAGCAACATAGCAGTAGGCTTACCACCCTGAGCGAATCCAATGGCGATTTGATATGACTTACCGTCTGTGATACAAATTACCGTAATTTTTTGAACACTGTGATTACATTGTTTTTGACATGCATGGAAGATACTTGAAATATATTCACAACGCATAGCTTCCTTGCTTCCGACAACCGTTCCCATATTGCTTATCCTACGTCGTATGCCCTTAATGCAAAGGCTCAATTTTGTGAATTTCTTTTTCGTAAAATAGTGAAGGTGGAATATCGAAAAGTTGACCAGCTTGAATCCCGTATTTTGCCAGCACTCCCCTCTTTGAGGTCTTTCTGAATCAGCAAAAAGATGTTAATACAGAAAAGCAATATGGTTGAAGTACAATCATTGTACTCTCTGCACCTTTAACTAATTTCTATCACCTTGTTGCCAGACCGTGAGCAAGATTGTAGGATGGTGAAAGTAGTGTGTATTTAGTTAACCATAAGCAGCGAGCTTGCTTTCTTTTGAATACAGCAACATTATCATTATCGAGAAACAGTCGAAATTAGGTAGTAGGACTTCAACTTTACAGTACAAATAACCATAATAATAATATTATTATTACCTTCGTCTTAGATTAAGGATATTACAACAAATTTGCCCACTATTTTACGTATGTACCTTCAACATATCAGTATACAGTAGTGGCTGTAAACGGCCAGTTTGCTGTTTGCTACGGAATTATAAAAATTTACGCCTCAATTATCTAGACAAGTTGATGAAACTCATGTACTTTATTACTTAGATGTCGAACACCAACTTGATTATTAGATCACTTAACATACAGAAGTGACGAGTTGAATAGTGACAGAAATTTTATTATATAAATAACCATTCCTAAAACTGGAAGCGAAATTACTTCCCTGGGGATTTATCTTCTGTAATAAAATATTTATATCCGTTATTTATGGTGTATTATTGTTGTTTTTATCTTGTCTTTGTTTTTTATTTCGAACATGTAGAGTTAATAAGCATGTTGCCGAATATTGTGTAACATCTTTGACGCTAACAAAAGTATTCCGTTATTATTCACTGAACTGACACTTTGCATAGTATCTTTGCGACTAATAAGCAGGTTGCCGAGTCTCTCTTTATCGATGCTTTGCGTAATATCTTGACGACTATTAAGGAAGCGTGAAAAGTATTCAGTTAGAAAGACTGCTTATAAGGTCTTATACGAACTAATCTTTATTAAGTAGCATAAGCTGTTGCCAATATTAAAATTAATTATTGTATCTAACTTTATTTATGCAAAACAAAATGGCTATCGGACGTGTAAATAACGTCTTTTTATTAACCGTTAATTGCGACATGATACTTTTTATAGTAAATAGAATGTAATGCCGCAATTTAGACGATTTAATTCGACGGTTGGGTGTGAACGCTTGACAAGATAACTGTATTATTTCCAAACCGAGAATGCCATCCGATCTTGGAAACCTGCCCAATTAATCGAGGAGACAAAATGAGTACTTTTACGAATTTCGCGCTTTTTATTATGAATCAACGCTAAAAGTTTGGATTTCTGTATACGGGTCGGGTTTAAATTTGGATTAGCGAGTTTCGTTCTCGATAATCCGAAGTGCTATTGAATCTAACAATTACTTGATTTACAGCTTAAGTCTTTATAATTCTATTAATTACTATTGTCGTAAATGTTTCACCTGATAACATCTAATTATATTATCTCACTTTGAGTGCAAAAACTGTTTTGCTTACATTGTACCTCAACTACTTTAACCATTCGATGTAACGCTCTAATATCAATTACAAGGCAATGATTGATGTCGAATTTTGTTGCATATTCAAGCTAACGGAATTTGGGAAGGCTTGTCTTTTCGAAACGAGATGGTGGTTTAAATTTTATCAAGATGATTAGTTTTTGGATATCATGCACGGTTGATTCACTGATGTCGCCAAAGTATTGTTCGTAATTTTGGGTTTTGCTTAAACTGCATAACTTGATCTTGTCAGCAATCTTTAATTCTTTCCTTCTCATTATGAGACAAATAAGAGATCCGTTATAGTTAAGGTCGATCATGTGAACGCGTTGGTTACACGCCGTAATCCGAAAAGTCCGATTTAATAACACTAAGCAACTAAATCTTTAAATCTATCTTGCCTTACTTCATAATGAACACGTCTTCAAGCGCTGCGGCTAACGAAGAGAAACTTGTCGCCGGGAAGAAAAAAAAAGACGCAGGGAGCGAAGCTTTTAAGAAAGGAAATATGACTGAAGGTATGAACGACAATTACTTTATGATACTGTCTAGCAAAGTCGGCAAAAATGTTAACACCTCTTCTATGGTTTAATAACGTTCAGCTTTAAGATATTATCATGAGGCAAGTATGTACTTGTATTGAAACGAAGAATGTGTTATCGTAATTGCTTCGTCTATATCTTTAGTTTTTGTTTAACTTTTTTTGTAGGCGTTACTGTGTCTAAATGGTCTTCAGAACAACAAAGCTTTCGCAGTATTTCGAAATGAGCAGCAAACGGCAGAGAAAGATCCTCTTCAACAAGAAATTCAGAAAGTCATTAGCGTTTTATATAGCAACATGGCAGGCATGTCACCGTTCGCTGTGTAGATATGGCATCCGAGTCATTCACTGTCACATGCTCAAATTCTTTTTAACCCTCCAACGTTCACAGCTTGTCACATAAAACTTGAGCGATGGTCGCGAGCAATTGACTGCGTGAATCAGGTTGGTTACATGTTCATGTACTAATTTGAATGCCATAGTTGCGTAATTGATACTGATCTTAAGAGAATAATGTAACAGGCGTTGAAGAATGACGCAGATAATACAAAAGCTCTCTTCAGACGAGCTCAAGCGTACATCCAGGAAGGGAATGTCGTTGGTGCGCGACAAGATTTGGATAAATTGAGCAAAAACAACCCGGACGGTAGGTGAAAGAAAGAAAGAAAGTTTGTTTGTTTGTTGTTAAAGGGTCACGTCATATAACAGCACGATCCATGACTAGGATAATTTTTTCCTATATTTGACATTTCATATTCGCCAAGTTTATTATCAAATTCCCATGACATTCTTCTCATAACCGTTTACCCATCACTTTGCAGATCCTGCCATCAGACGCGAGTATCATAGGTTGCGACAAAAGGAAAAGGAACAAGATCGCAAACAAGCCAAAGACCTTAAGGGACTCTTTGCACGAATGCAAAAAGAAGATGAGCGCGAAGAGGCCGAAAGGGCAAAGGCAGAAAAAGAGAAAAAGAGTGCAGAAAGTGAGGGTGCAAAGGTTCAAGAGACAAACACTGACGAGCCAAAGATTCAAGAGATAGACACTGACGAGCCAAAGATACAAGAGATAAACGCTGAAAGTACAGAAGAACCGAGTATTGATGAGCCAAAGATTCAAGAGATAACTGATGATTGAATAGATCGAGAAGAGGACAAAAGAACTGTAGAGTAACTTTCGAATACTAGGTGAACTCTGGTGAACAATTGCTGCTGTACGTCAGTTCATTCACTTATTCTTTAATAGCGTCTAAAACTTTTTGTAATCTCCGTATACAAATATCATCACCCAAAGTATGTATGGTTTCTGCAATGTGGGCGCCCACCTAAATAATTAACAATAATTACTGGCTGGCTTTAATCGATTCAAACATGGAACTTTTCTTCATTACCTGAGTTCCGGTGATAATATATCTAAGAGCTGACTTGACGTCCTTTGGATCGAGTTTGGTATCTTCTATGATACTATCAATAGCGGTCTTGAGATTATCCAATGTGAAATTGTCTCCCCTTATTAAATTCAATTTCTCCAACGCGTTTACGGCAGCGGTCCCTAAAACGAGATTGCACATAAGCTTATCGTGGCCAACTGATAACAAAATAAATTACCGCCCCTCCCTCTCTTTCTTACTCAACGTCTCATCCGCAATCTTGGATCGAAACCTTTTAGCGCTCTTTGTGTCGTAGTCAGGATCGACAAAGAAATACTCGCATAACCTTGGAATATCATTGACATTGCGAATGCGTTCCTATTGATCATAGAGACAAGTCGGGCAGCTTTAGGTATACAGTAAAAGCAATCATAAAAGTAGACGTATTTAATCACATACCTTGATTGTATTTAGAACTTTTGCAAGATATTCATTTCCTAATCGATATTCGCCTTCCGATCCACTCAATCTAAGAGAACGAAATTGTATCAATGTCACTGATTCCTTGTAAACGTCTCTTACTGCTCGTCGACTTGCCTGCTTTCGTACTTCTGTCTGACCATTATTCCTAGCATCGCCACAAGTTCGTCTAATCCTGCTGGGGTTTCGGCTTTACGTAACAGATGTTGTTTGTTTAAAAAGTCCAATTTTTCGTGCATTACAATTGCTGGTGATTTATTCAAATGCTCCAATGAGAACTTGAAGCATTGGAGATTTACTGCATCAGTATACGTGTCTACGGCATATCTGGTATCATTTCGCGAAAAACTAATAGTCGCAATTTTATCTATGCGGGGCAATAGTAAAATGGCATAACGCTATTCTTGAACTAGACTGACCATTAGCTGCTCTTTACGTCTACTTTTGTCCGTCCACATGCACACTATCATACCTCTCTGACCATATCGTCCAAAGTCATCACCTCATTTGCGCTCGGCGGATACCATCCCAATAATGCAACAAAGTTTAAGACTGCCTCTGGCAAATATCCATTTCGAGCAAAATCTTCTACAGTCACGTCCCCTGAACGCTTGGATAGTTTTGTCCGGTCTGGATTAAAAAGGAGTGGAACATGGGCAAAGTATGGTGGATCCCATCCGAACGCTTGGTATAGGAGAAGATGTTTTGGTGTGGAGGGGAGCCATTCCTAAAGTAAAACGAAACAGAGAATACTAATTATTCCAGCACATACGAACGCGAGAGAAAGGACTCGTACAAACTAAATCTCGTGTTCGTTAATAGACTACCTCGCCACGTATTACATGAGTGATACACATTAAATGGTCATCAATGACATTAGCCAGATGATATGTAGGATAACCGTCACTTTTTAAAAGTATAGCATCGTCTACGGTCTTTCCACTAAACTTGACCGGGCCATGAACCAAATCTTTTACTGTAAATCATCGTCCGGCACCTAACAAAATATTAAATATTGGTGACGTTCTGTATATCTTAAATTACAACATCAACAAAGTAAAACCGACCTTGAGTCGAATAGTATATGGAAGTCCTTGCGATATATTTTCATCTATTTCTTTGGCAGTCAAATGTAAGCAGTGTCTATCGTACACCTTCTCCCGTCCACTCTTCTGCGATTCTAAGCGAACTTGTTGAAGTCTCTCGTGAGTACAGAAACATCTATAAACTTTGTTTTCCTAAATTAATACAACAAATAAATGGGTTCGAGATGAATACATATTTTGTAACATCGTTGTAGATAATAGAGCTCTTCTAACTTACACTGAGCAATCTATTTATGTGCATTCTGTATATGTCAATTCGTTCAGACTACATCAAGTAACTGCGTCAAGATGAATGTCAAACAAATCGTAACGTTCAGACACAAAAGTCCACGCACTTGACGATATGGTCCATGCTCTCCTTTACCAGGTCCTACAAATTTAAAAGTCCTAATAAACATCCAACCGTTCCATTCGTCAGCACACCCCCACTCCCCCACTTTTGTCGGAACCTTCATCATATGTCAATCCGGCCCATTGCAACGTCTTCACCAGATTCTCGACTGCTCCGCGTACGTAACGCGTCTATTTGTGGAAAAAACTGGGCAAATGAATGATCAGTTGGGTAATGTGCAACGCGCGAGCAACGATATATAAATATTTCGCAATAAGCCTAACGAATGAGTGAGGGGACATGACATGCTTACCCTATCTGTGTCTTCTATCCGAAGGAGAAATTTACCGCCAGACTTGCGGGCAAAGAGGTAATTGAACAAGGCAGTGCGGAGTCCGCCGAGGTGAAGATAACCTGTTGGACTTGGCGCAAAACGAACGCATACAGCCGACTGTTTGGGAGACTGCGCTTGAAGCGTATGCGTATGCGTACAGGCATGACGAATGATAAAAACGAACGACTTTGGTGAAGGGAATTTACTGCAGCCCTTTATCCATGGACTAACTTGAAGTATCCGCATCGTTATGCGTCCAAGGTATTACCGTAAAATTATTTTTTGACACTTTTTTTATGGTCGCACAGCCTCAGCTCGACACGTTGAATTTTGGTGTGTATTAATAAAAGCTATATTTATTATCTTGGAAACTGCTGTGGATTTTGTTGCAAAAGTGTGACTTTTTGAAAAAAAAGGGCTTGGATTGAAGATAGTAATGGCTACTGCTGTTCCGTAGGTCTTAAGATAGTTATTAAATAGATATGAGTTGTAATTACTACAGCGAAATCGCACGATTTGCAATTAGATGATGTAAATTCTATCGTATGTTTAAACTTAATATGATAACCAATTAGTATAAATGACAAGTAAATATAGTAGGATTACTGCGATCCGTGTTAGACTCGTTGGTGCGAGAAAACCATCTAACATGTAAGTTTGGTTATTGCTGAAGTGAGCCAGGCACGCAACTAAATTTTAATAATAATAATACGCTCTCCAGTTGACTCGATTTAACAGGTTACTGCAGTAGTTATAATCTTTTATACGGTACGTAGTTTTAATTAATATACTGACTTTTACATCTTTTGATTTCAAGTATGAAGATCACGCCATATTAATACTGTATTAATATTACGATTAATCCTAATATTAAATATGCTGTGCGACCATAAAGTGTTTGAATTATTGACTATAATTTTTTGGTCTTGGTCAAATGTCGATCGTCCTGAAAAAGACTAGTATGTGAAAGACCCTTACAAATGTATCGTTCATGATTCCGCTATATTAATATCTAGACAACAATTTACTAACAACATTCCGATAACTATTGACAATAAACAATGAGAAATGAATAGTATTGCTCTACAGTTATACAGAATGTTAATTTTACATTTTACTGTTAATATATAATAATACCTTGTCTATGCCAAAGCGAGAAAGATTGACTATTACGTTCGAAGAGCAGTTTCAGATTTCGTAACAGTAGATTCAATTATGCACGTTAATCGAATCTACGTTTCTGATTATAGAAATTACTCATTTACTATGAATAAAAGTATTCTTAACACAATGAATTAGTCGAAAAATCGCGCGCTTTTTTATATTTAATGCTTGTTGCCAGCAGTGTAATATGCCCCTTTTTTTGCACAAAAATGACATTCTATTTTAAACCTTGGAGATAAAAAGGGAGAACATCTCAAACAGAATTTCTGATAAAATTAATATAACAAATTTTTGACACGTTTTTTTTTTTCACATTAATATTTGGAACAAACTTTATTAATGCTAGTAGGCAAAACAGTTTGTTGTAAATTATATTAGTTGTACCAGTATATGTACTTAATATATGAAACTAATCACTTACTAGTTTGCATATTTTGTTGTCTCAATTTATTTAACATTAGAATCTTTTGATTAAAATATATGATGGTTTACTAGTTTAATTTACAAGAAAGAAAATGACGATATTAAGTGCTGGATCTATTATGCTTGTTTCCTAGCAAAATTTATCAATTTTATGCAAATAACATTTTTGTTGAACAACTGTTTATTACTTTATTCCGATTCTATATCAAACAACCCATCAGACTATTATTGCGTAAAATTCTCTCTTGTTCAAGAGTCCATTATTGTTCTGACTCCATTTGTTGAGACAACGAGCATGTCTTTGTTCAGCTTTTTGAAGTATCTGAATGTGCTATTTTAATACTTGTCTGCTCTAATTCCGTTCTAGTAGCATGTACCAAGTTTATATTGTGCAAGATTATAATCTTTCTCGGCCGCTTGCTGAAACAATTTAATTGCTTTTTGAGCATCAACTTCTACCCCAGTTCCATTTTGATAACAGATGCCAAGGCTATATTGTGCAGGAGCATAATCTTTATCGGCGGCTTGTTTAAACAACTCGATTGCCTTTTTGACATCAGATTTTATTCCAATTTCATTCTGATAACATACACCAAGGTTATATTGTGCAGGAGCATAACCTTTATCAGCAGCCTTTTTATATAATTCGATTGCTTTTTTCATGTCAGTTTCTATTCCGGTTCCATTTTGATAACAGATACCTAAATTGTATTGTGCATCAGCATGTTCTTGTTCAGCAGCTTTTGTGTACAGCTCAACAACCTTGACAATGTTTTTTTGAACGCCATTTCCATTTTTATAGCATACACCAAGATTGTTTTGTGCATCGGCACATCCTTGGTCGGCCGCCTTTTGAAAATATTCAATGGCTTTTAGGGCATCTTTCTCTACTCCAGTTCCAGTTACATAACACATTCCAAGACTACATTGCGCATTAGCATGGCCTTGTTCGGCAGCTTTTTGGTAAAATTCAACTGCTTTGAAATTATTTTTTTCCAACCCAATTCCACATTCATAGCACAGTCCAAGATAATATTGTCCTTTGGCATGTCCTTGATCGGCAGCTTTTTGATAAAACATTACTGCTTTTTGGTCACTTTTTCCTAGTCCAATTCCATCTTGATAGCACAGTCCGAGATAATACTGTGCTTCAGCGTATCCTTGGGCGGCAGCCTTTTGATACAACTCGATTGCTCTTTGGTGATTTTGTTCTACTCCGATGCCATTGTAATAGCATACGCCTAAATTAGTTTGCGCGTAAGGATCTCCCGATTTTGCAGCGTTTTGATACAACTCGACGGCTTTTCCATAATTTCTTTCCACGCCAGTTGCATTGATATAACATAAACCAAGATTGCATTGTGCGGCAGCGTGACCTTGGTTGGCCAAGTTCTGGTACAATTCAACGGCCTTTTTCGGATCCTTTTTCACTCCGATTCCATTCTGGTAACACACACCCAAATTATACTGAGCACAAAGATCTCCTTGTTCGGCAGATTTTTGATAAAATTCAATGGCCTTTTGTTCGTCTTTCTCTACACCAATTCCGTTTGCGTAGCATACACCGAGATTATACTGTGCCTTGATGTGTCCCTGTTCGGAAGCCTTAAGATATAATTCAACGGCCTTTTGATCGTCTCTTTTCAATCCAGTTCCAGTTCTATAACAAGTGCCAAGATAATATTGTGCATCAGCGTGCTCGTCTTTAGCCAAGTCTTGGAAAGTTTTGATTGCTCTTTTTTCTATAAAGTTAAGTAGATCAAAAACGTATTGTACAAAAACCAAGAGAAACAATTGTAACTCCATCTTTTTAAACTTTAAGAATTGTTCAACAAATGTTTGCTTCTTTATCTGTGTAGGTTGCATATCGTTGCGAAAGAAAGTCAGGTCAGCAGAAAATGAATGAATAAAAAGTTGATTTCGTGGTGTAATAATGGGAATTCGTTCTGGATCTCGATTCTGTGAAAAATGAAGGAATGAAAGAATAATTCAGCGATAACTCTTTATTCTATCGAATATGTGAGCGGCTGTCAATTATATTCTTGTAGGTAAGCATTTATACAATACGTTTTTCGTTTCGTCGCCATCATTTGTTTATGACGGTGGCTTTCTATATATGCAAATTTGAAAGCTCTTTCTAATTATGGATTGTTGATCTTATTGGTGCAAAATGATCGTCACGACAGATTGATATGCATTGTTTAACGATTGATAGGCTTCCTAACGATAACAGTCTCGGTAATGTCATCATAGTATTGCCAATACGTATTAGAGCTAAGGCCTTGACGACAGATAGTTTGTCCACTTTCTTATCATAAAGGAACCAAGTCAGGTTAGTCTATTATAATTATAGTAATGCGATTCTCCGTCTGTTGCTAGAAAACTCACGATAACACAAAACGCATGTATTTAAAACTCGAGCGTTGTTTGCTAGAAAAGAACTGGTACATGATATTAAAAATACCATCAATGTTAATAACAATGAAAACTTAAAATTTTATAAACCGCATTTTTTGTGTGCAAACACGGTAAAAGACCTACAATTGACTGTAATATGATAACGATAGACGGTTACTACGGGACGCAATTGACAATATGCGTTGTCCATTTTGAATAATAGGTTTTGATAATATTTTCAAGTATTATTCACAACGTTAGTTGCAATATCTAATACGTTTGTAAATGAGGATTTATATTATATTATAACGCTTAAATAACTTGTTGTGTTCAAGTCTTTTTATAGAAAATCATACTTTTTATATCGATCAATAGACTTTGTAGTTGGAAATTTACTTATTAGATGAGCGATGTAATAGTAATAACCGTTTATGTGTTTACCAAAAATGTAAATATAATAATAAGTAATCCTCTAAACGAGTATATAATAATTGTGTTTGTGCTCACATTTTCGATTTACTTTAAAGTCGGCTACGTGCACGTTAGTAATATAGTTTCAATACCTGTCGATAGTCTTGGCATGCAAATAGTTACTTTGTCAATTTTATTATTATTACCATAGAGTATACTAAATTTTACAAACATTTGTGTATTAAAAATTGTTCTTTTTCAATTACATTCGCATGGTGCAGAAAATTACAAATTTATGTACATTGTCACATGTTACACGTATGTAGTTGGCACCTATTACCATGACCATCAGTACAAAGGGTCTTAAATGACGTAATGGCAAAAACAGTCAAACCACACATGTTGTTAATCGTTGTCCATGTAACAATCTGATTTGATGGTCGAGCTACAAACGCTATAATTATCCAATGTTAAGTTAAACTTATTTAAAATTCTTGTATTAAACAAACGGTTTCGATCAATAAACATTGGATTAGGAAAACGTAGAGTATATTACAGACCGACAAATAAAGAGGTTTGCTCAGACCAATATTGGGTTTTGATTGTTTGCTTATTTTTATTATTGACATTTGACAATCTTATTTTTGTCATATGTTTGTGCTTTAAATGTATCACGCCAACTGATGTGTTATTTATTGATATTCAGTTTGTCGGGCTGCTGTTATAAGCTAATCTTTATTGCCTAAAATGTGTAAATAAAAATTAATTAATTAATTTTCAGCGTCGAAAGCTTCAATGGTAACATCATTATTTGGTCAATAATAACATCTTCAATATCCAAGTCAATCGGGAAAGCTAAATACCTAACTGCATACTCATTTTTTACTGCTACATTATTTATAGAAATTCCGTATAGTTTGACGGTTTCATTCTTAGAACAAACAAAATTAATTCAAGCGTCAGCAACGTATAAAAAAAATTGAAAGAATGATTTAATACTTCTTGAAGATTATCATAATATATCATGTGAGAAAAAGTTTGTAATTATAATGAATTATTGTAGACTAAATAAACATTCGTTAAGAATGTTTGTACATACAAGAAATTATATTGCAAAAAATAAGTTCCGAACAAAAACTCAACAAAACTTTCATTAATTCGACAGACTAGTCATCGTACACGTTTTGCTTAAATTACAGACAAATGACATCGTATTTAATCAATTAAAACAAAAACAATCTTTAAAACTATAATTCCCAAAAATGCGAGTCGTTAAATTGTAAATTGATAGTTTCAATCAACACGTCTCGTCTTCTCTTACACTCGTCTCCCTATTTTGAACTTGGCAAACCAAAATCCGGTACGGGAGGCAATTGATGAGAATCGTAGCTGTTTCTCGACTTGGGTAAATCTCCCGTAGGCAAAAATGTACTAGAATATTTACTCGCCTTCTCGAGACGTGACAAGGGTTTTACATCAGTATGATAGATAGTATTCCACATGTTGTCATCGGAATCGTCCTTGTCCGCCTCGTCAATAAGCTCGCGAATATTATACCAAAGACTCCGTGCATCGGGACGCTTATCAGGATCAGCATCACAACACCGCTCGGCCAGTTTCTTGTATTCCTCTGGCGCGGAATCAGGCATCGATGGTCGCAGTCCATCCATAATATCGCATACCAAGCTCCTATCAAACTGCCTATCTCTAAAAGGTGGTTCACCAGTGGCCATTAAATACATAATAATCCCGAAAGAATACACATCCGCTTTCTGAGTAAATTTGTAGGTATGAAAGACTTCCGGTGCAATAAACGGCAAAACGCCTCGAACGGTTGAATTTGACTCGCGTGAATTCACCGACTGTGATAGACCAAGATCGCATATGAATGAGTCACTATCGTGCAACACAATGTTTCCGCTATGAAGATCACAATGCACTAATCCTTCAGCATGAAGAGTATACAGATAATATGCGATATTCCATAAACGCTCTAATTTCATCTTCCACGTCAATTTGTTAATATGTTGATCCAAATAAGACAAAAGACTACCGTTGTTGGCATATTGCATAACAATCATGTACTCGTCTGTTTCTGGGCCTTGTGTGACTCCGTAAATTTTAAGAAATGAATTATCATGATACAGACTCATGCACTTGGCATGATTTCTGAACTATAAATATTAAATGAAATAAATACGGCCTCGGATTAAATGTCGATTTAATTAATACTACCAATTATTATTATTGTTATTAATGCTCACCTCGGAGATAAATAATTCCGGTGTTTCGTCAAAATTCTTAAACTTTTTGAGTACAACAGTTTCCTCCATATCCTCTTCTGCTGAATAGTTTCTATATTTGGCAGTATAAACTGTTCCATAACCACCAGATCCGATCTCTTTAATTTCATAAAAGTCGCTAGACTGCATGTATTTTACACGTTCGCTAAGTCGTATAAACCTGTCCAATATTGCGTGTACGTCGTGGTAGAACACTAAATAGTATTCCCGAGTACATAGCTCCCGAGTGATCCCAACTGTCCAAATATTCTCGGGTGTTAATATCTCTGGGTATTCCTCGGTTAGCTATAAAATACAATAATAATCTGTGTTAAATGCACTATATGCACACGTCAATTTGGCATCGTTTACACGCGAATAATTTACCTGATGAAAATCGAACAACTGATTGTTTTGTTCACCAACGATCTTTTTGAGCATCACTCTCGTCGGTTCATCCGCTGTCGGCTCTAACCAATCTGCCGTACGTGTGCATCCATTGCGTAACAATGTCATCTCTTGCACGTTTGCCAATAGAGAGTAGTCTATCCATTGTACATACGCGTCATATTCAGTCTTGATATTACTCCACGATTCCATAATAACTTGATCCAATGACTTGTTGCCTGTAGTCCAGTCAAGAGGGCGCGGTGTTTTACACCCATAACAGAATGCGTGTATCTTGGCGTTTAATGGTCTCATACACGCCAGACATGATCCGGTTTCTTCACTCTCTTTTATCAGACAATACTTTTGTTTGCTTGCATCATATGTAAAGCCGATGGTAACCCAAATACCCGCGGTAAGAATGTCTGGATGCTTCTCACATAACTAATGGAAATGATCATTACCACAAGTCAATAATTATTTAAACTATTCAATAATCATGACGCATAAGTAAATAGTTTACCTCGACATAATATAAATCATCTGTCTCGTCCGTTATCTCAAGAGTAATCAATTTAACTGGCCAAGAAGTAGGTAGATTATACAAGCATACACCATATGTCTCGAAATCAATACAATTAAATGGAATCCATTCCACATAGGAATCATTTGCTGAATTTGATAGTAATTGAGATTTTTTAATCAACTCATCGAGCTGCTTATTGTTGCTAGTCCATCCGTCGACTAATTGCTTATGCCCACAAATGCACCATACCGGGCTACACCGGAGCCTTCCACATGCAGCGCAGAATCCATATCGAGAGTAACAGTGGTAAAACTTTCTATCAGCAACCATGTAACACTTGTCATCATACTTGGTAAATCCCATTATGAGTTGGTTGCGACTCTTGAGCCATTTGGAATATCGTCTGTATTGATTAACGTCACTGTTGTACTTGTGCGTCGGGAGTGAATAAATTCTTGCAAACTCATTCACAAGTGTTGGTCTGCATGCGTCATTGCTTCCAAGTAATAGTAGCATTATATCCGTTTCATAAGTTGTATCACCGTAACCCTCTTTTTTGCGAATAGCATAATAGACATTGCCAATTTGAGTTGACTCTATTTCACTGATTTGCGAGCAAGGAATCCATTCAAGTTTTAAGCGCTTATTCTCAAAGGAGGATTGAATCAAGTCGTCAATTACTTGATTTTGAATGTCCTTAACTAACGACATAGTTTTTGAGTAAAAGGGTTTTCAAGCAACAATCCGAAGAGCTCATTTTAACATCATATGTTACACAAAATTTGCGGCGTGTGTTTTCACTAACGCCTCGCGTATTCTTGGAGGAGGATAGGTTGTTCGTAGCCTGAAAAGAAGGAAATCTGGTTACGAGGTTGAATGTATAAGCAATATGTAGATGTGAACTAATTACAGCACCAACTGATTATGGTGATAGTGAATTGTTTATTTCATAATCGAAAGAGGGAGACGATAAGCTAAGAGAGGTGTGTGACAGTTGATAATACAAGTATAGCGCACCGGTCTGTAATTTCTACCTTACTAGATGCCTGAAGTCGTTTTCTTTCAGCAAAATTATTTGTGCGTTGGAATATTATTCCGTAATAAAAGTACCATTCTCAAGATGGTAATGGCCCTTACAAAATGCAAACGAATCAAGTCATTAGTTTTAAAAGAAGAATTCAATCTCGTATCCCATTTTTTATTCACCAACTGGATCATGTTCTTACCACGGTCAATTGCAGCTGCCAACAAAATTAGTCTGAATCTGGTTCAGAGAAAAAATATTGTTTCCCGTGCAATGCTGCGTTTGCCAATGCTCCTGACATCAAAATAAGTGGAAGAGGTTTTTTCGATTTTACCGCTCTGCTCATATTGAACAACATGTATGAAAGAGACCAGGCTATATAATCCAAGGTTTGGAACAATTAGACATGATCCCGTCCCGTTAACCGAATTTACAATCAAAAGGGAATATAATGCTCAACCTGTCGTAGTCCCCGATCCATTCGTAATGTCTCCTGTGCTCGTAATGTAACTATTTAAACAAAAATAAGATTACAACGTGCTCACAATCTATCCTGAGAAAATCACATAAGTGACTCACCCAGCACCCGCGAATATAAAACCGAATGCAGACAGTTCAAGAAGGGAAGGTACTCCAGTGAATTTCATCATCGCTGCAGGAGTTGAAGCGAAACCTGGTGTGAGGTTAAATTAGTGTTGAATAAGAGTAAAGAGTAATAGCAAGGATCTAACCGTGTCGGCTATAGAGTGCAACTGTGAAATCGTCACGACAATGAATTGAATGTACATAGAGCGGACATAGCCCAGGCTGAATATGGTGTTTTAGCTAAGACAGAGTAGAAAGAATCTCTGTTTGCTTTTGAGAGAGTTTTCGATACATTGGCAGTGGTTGGAGGCGAGTTTGCCGCATCTTTTTCCGTTGTCATTGTTGTATGATATACAGCGCTTGCGTTCAAAGTATTCTTTGATTTAGATCTGATGTCACATGATTTTGACCAGATAATAATAGCGTAATAAAATTACCAGTAATTGTGACTAGCATTGAGAATTTTTATGTTTCACACGACAAGAGTTTATTCATAAACTATTCTTTGTACATTGCAAACATAATACATATAACTAAGTATCTTTGCACGATATAGTTGGGCACATTACAACAAGTTTACAAATTGACACGTTGCTGACAAAATTGGTTCGAAAAATGAACAAGACCAAGAATATAAACCATGCTGATGACGGGATTTATATACGGCATTACCATCTATTTCTATTATTAAGGCTAGTCAATTAGCAGTTGATATGTGTTGAAAATTGTCTCAAAATAATAATTTTAGTGTACTGAATGTAACCTGTATACATGCCAATATAAATAGCAGTAATAAATTTACCCACTATTACTATCACTATGAGAACATGAGCATGAAAATCTGTTACAAAAATAGAAAGTTTAATGTATAGCTGGGCATTACTATTACTAACATGTAACTGTGCTGATCATTGAACCTTCAACAATGTATTTATATTTAACTACAATTTATTGTTTAAGTCATAATAATAAAGATGTCTTTATTGTTTGCTAATGATACATAATAATAATATAATATTCTTACATTACTATAATATTCTATTCTAATGTGGCTCCTTTTTTATAGCATAAACCTCTGCTAATTCTTGAACACGTTTTTTTAGTTTGGAGCTATCATTATATACAAAAAAATAAACCTTGTTTTGTGCTTTAATGTACCCTTGCTCAGCTGCTTTTTGATATAATTCAATAGCTTTCCGTTCATCTTGTTTTACACCAATTCCCTTTTCATAGCACCAACCAAGGTTATATTGTCCATATGCATTCTTTTTTTCTGCTGCTCTTTGGAATAATTCAATAGCCTTTTGAATATCTCTTTCTACTCCAATTCCATTTTTGTAACATAAACCAAGACTAACATATGCATAATCATTTTCTTGCTCCACTGCTTTTTGAACATTTTTATCTACACCCATTCCATTTTCAAAACACCAACCAAGGTTATCCTTTGCAAAAGAATTTCCTTGCATAGCTGCCTTTTGATATAATTCAACAGCTTTTTGATAATCTGTTTCTATATTAATGCCTGTTCTGTACAGCCAACCAAGATTATTTTGTGCATTAGCATATCCTTGTTCAGCAGCTTTTCGATACCATTCAACAGCCTTTTGTTCATTTTTTTCTATCCCAGTTCCATTGGTATAACATACAGCAAGACTATATTGTGCACCAGCAATACCTTGTTCAGCAGCTTTTTGATACCATTCAACTGCCTTTTGTTCATCTTTTTCTACTCCAGTTCCACATTCATAACACACACTGAGATTATGCTGTGCAATTGCATGTCCTTGTTCAGCAGCTTTTTGATACCATTCAACTGCCTTTTGCTCATCTTTTTCTACTCCAGTTCCATGTCTATAACACAGACCAAGATTGCATTGTGCATCAGCATGTCCTTGTTCAGCTGCTTTTTGATACCATGCCACTGCCTTTTGTTCATCTTTTTCTACTCCAGTTCCATATTGATAATGCTGACCAAGAATGCATTGTGCATCAGCATATCCTTGTTCAGCAGCATTTGCACGTCTCTTGAAGAGAATTTCATGTGTGATAACACTCATGTTATGACTGTTTAACTATTAACAGGCAGGTAGTTATGCAAATGTAGTTACTATTACTGTTATTATTATTATTATGCTAATATTGAATATTAATATTTGACCAAATCGCAATCATTCGAAATTGTCACACAAGTGATCATCGTGGTACAGGAATCGGGGTTTGTAAATTAATACACTTTCATTAGACTGAAGTGTTTATAACAATGTATTTTTGTCTATTTTTGTTTGCAGAAAGTATTTGTTTGTTTTAATTATGCAACAAAAACATTAGTACTCATATTGCAAATACAAAAATAATTTTTTTGTATTCGCAAAGTTCACAAACTTTTCGGGTACCCTCGTGATTATTTCTTATGTGCCAGACATAATTCATTGTAAACTTTTACGAGATAATACTTTTGTCATTTATACCATATGTAAACTCAATGGTCATTCCCACATTCGTGGTAAGAATATCACATAACGATATATAATAATAAGTCAATAATTATTTAAATTGGATTATACAATAAACATGACGCACATGTAAATGGTGTAATATAAATTGTTCGTCTCATCTGTTTATTTCAACAATAGGCAACTTGACGCCATATTTTCATCGTGAGAAACAATCAGGCTTTATTATTTTCTGTAATTGAAATCTTCATAAAAAATTCATCGAGTTGCTTGTCGTTGCTACTCCATTCATTGAATTATTTTTATGACGGCAATGCACCACACGGGGTTACTTGGAAGAATTTCACATGCGGAGCAGAATTCATATCGAGAGCAACATTATAATTAGTAAGTGCGTTTATTTGGTAACCATGTAATAGTTATCATTCATACTTGGTAAACCTCTTTATGAGTCTGTGCGATTTTGAATATTTTAATCTTATGAACTGAGTACCGTCATTTTATACTGTGTGTTGAAAGTGAGCAATATACTGGCAACGCTCATAAACGTTGTGTACGAATCTTCTCTTCAAAAGCAACGGTGACATTATTCTCTCAAATGCTAAATTAAAAATAGCTAATAATATCGTTTATTCATGTCACTAGTCTCTGAATATCAGTTTATGCACATTTTTTGTGATAAAGAGATTGAATAAGGTTTCAATTGCTGCTAAAATGAACGTCACCTGTGGTACATTTTGACCCTTACATTTTCGCAATAGTTATTTTAATACAATAATCTCGACTATCTGTTTACTCGTTTATATAATATATCATGGATACATTAAGGCATTTGGGGCAAGCGTAAAGCATGTTTAATTATCAAATTGCAATTTTTGCTGGATTGCCTGGATTAGTAGTACGACATACCTTTGCAACGAATAAGTAATGTCATTGTTTCTGACGGCTACTTTGCGTATGTAAAAACAAGATTTTGCAGCATTATTTTTCTTCGTTGAGAAAAAGTTTTACATTCCACAAGAAGGTTTTCAATTCAAGTTTGTGTAAATTGCCAAATTTTCCACGTTGAGTATAATTACTCGACGGAAGACATTACATCTAAGCAGATATAAAAATGTTTGAAATAGGAATAGACGCTATTAAAAAAGAATATAATAATGCACTATAAAAATTCAGTTGTATGCGTTTTCACGCACGAATCATTGTTTTACAAGCAACCAATGTAATGTATGGAAGGGTCCGTATCATAACATCGACAATCATATACTGTACTTACCAACATTGTTTCGAATTATCTTTTTTCGTAGTTGACTGTTAGTGAAACATTTACATTTGTGAAACGATTGTCGATGTTATCTTGTATATAGAATTATCGAGAGATGAGCTACAGTATTACAACAAACGGTTTTATACTTTTGCTTCAATGTTTTCATCGGTCAGCTGATCTCACTTGATGTCAACAATTGGTCATTTTTCTGTGCTAGTCCGTATATTAAGCTGCTTTTTCGCTCCAAATGGTTAGTGTCATGGATAAGTCCTAACGGTGACGTATTCCTCCGAGATTTCCGCTCAGTTACACAAATCTCTGGTTCTGCGGTAAACGGTCAAAACGCCGACAGAGAAAACTCATTGTAATATGTTTACAATACAATCAAACATTTGTTAAAAGACAGAGCAGAGTTGTTTCGCCTTTCTTCAGTGTGTCATTTATCATCATTATGTGAGTTTGCGAATTACGACGTCGTTATAATAACGACGCTAGCATCACTGACACATATGGGGATTGATCTATGAAAATGGTGCATTCGTAAAAATAGCCGATCGTCAGAAAATCATAATTGGGCCGTTTTTATAGTAATCACCCCATTCTTATATAACCCCAAAATCTAAGTGACCAATAGGTTTTATTTACTGTAACTTCTGGCAGCGGTTTGGGGAAGTTATGTCTTTAAAAGGATCATCGACAAACCTTCTTACTTCATTATACAGATATGTCTGTCTTGTAAGTGAAATGGGTTGCAAATCTAGAGTTTTCAAAGATCAAATACAGTCAAAAAAGCGAGGCGTGTTATTGTTATTATTATCGTTATGATGATCGGCAAGGATTTTAGGGTACAGATTTCAGATTCTTCTTTTGTTGTGCTACCGAACTTAACTGCTGTTGTGAAAAACTTTACTATTACACTTGAGGGCAGGAAAAAGGCACAGGATAGATAGCATACCCAAGTATATATCCCGCAAAAAAATAATTTATCACCAACTACCCATTCTCATAGATCAGTCCCCATATGTTGTAATCATACACACCACACTGGTTTTTTTTTCCAAAAATGTTCGTTTGTAAACTACTCTCGAAAATTTGGGTAAATGTTAAATAAATATGAAATTGAACTGTTTTGTAGTGTGAATTCAAGTCACACTCACAATCAAGCAATGTCAGATATAAATATGATAGTAAATGAAGTTTTGTATATTTTCTCACAGGACGGCGGGTGACATATTATTGCTGAATGAAAAAGATATCAATTATCAAGTTAACTATTAATATAATTAAAAAAGGCCAACATTTATTTGCATTCTCTTTTGTCAGTTAACTATACAGTATTCGATAAATGTGTTAAATTTAAATCTGACCATTTTGTTACTCTCTGTGATATTATGGGGACTATGTGGTATTGAATATCATGCACGTAAACCTTAGTGTGCTGTGATTCGAGGTTTTCAGCACACCACACTTTTTGACTATTTAAATAAATAAATATTTTATACCAATAGAGTAATAATAAATTTCGTCGTTGTATCTGTGAAAATGTTAGTTAAACTAACATATCACATTGACGGGACTCTGAGAATGTTCTTTGTTGGTATAAATTTGCTCCAATTATCTAATTCAGTAAAATTAAAAATTGGTTGGCATCTCGATATCCGACATTTGTATGATTTTCAATACCGGTTGACGTAAATGGTATTTGTTCTGATACTTAGAATTCTTGTGACATTATTTCAGTAATTTTTTTTTCACGTCGATTTTCGAACATAGAACTCAAGACTTTTACTTTTACATTTACATACAAGCTTTTAAGTAAATATTTTTTAATTCTAATTATTACACCTTATGACAAGTTTACCCTGGTTCTCACTTTTGATGTCTTCTTTCATCATTAGCTTTCATTCGTTCTTTAATTTTTTGGTCGATTATAGCCTTATATTTGTTGGCTTCTGCCCCAGAAGTTTTAATGAAAGCTTGGAGTTTGGCTTTCTTTGGCTAATCTTTTATTTAATTCTTTTATTTCTTTATCTTTTAGTTCTAGTTCGGATTTTTTTTTTGTTTTTCGGCTAATTCTGCTTTTTCTTTTTCCTTGCAAAGATTATATTCCTCAAAACACAATGAAATTCGGTCAACGAGAATGGTAGTAATATCTTTTTGATACGGCCAATAGGCCGCGCTCGAACATTTAATATCTAGCGAGCGTATACAAATACAGCTTCCAATATTACGTAAAATTTACAGAATGTAAGTTTTGCCTCTGAATTAATTACTCAGACATCCGCTTACTTATGGACAAGCTATAATCTGAGAACAGCTCACATTTAGTTAAATTAGAAGCTCAACAATTAGCCTCATAAAAACAGATCCGGTTATATGGGAGAGGTTAGGCATACTGGAAAGTAATAATTTACACGTCAGAGCATACAGCCGCTGCCGCTTTCGACGAGTCCGGTTCATTGCACCGACAAAAACCTACCAAAAAAGAACAACTTTGAAATTTTGTCGTGAAATGAATGCCTCCCCTTTCGATACTAGAGCTGTTCGGTCTATCGAGTGCTCGGTCTATTGGGTAATAAACCAGTAATCTAAGTACATCTTACAATTGTTACTCATTATGGCTTTGTTCATGCGAAGAACACTGCTTAGAAACGTTTGTAGTGATTTATGAGCAGATGACGATACACTTAAGAATGCTTCTTTGGTCCGCGATATTGTAACTCAAGAATAAATAAATATTACGATTACCCAGACTCTCGGCCAGACTTAGGAATGGCAAATCAATATATTTTTGCACAATCTTGGATAATATCGTCATTGTTTATGGACAGCATTACCCTTGCATTGCTAAGTCTACGCAAATATTAATAGTGATAGATTTTCGGGGATAAGTAGATTAATAATTCATTTCTCGCGTATTATCATCGATAAGCGGTAAGAAACTGATGTTTTAGTTTCTACAGAGTCTGGAATAATCGCAGCCTCCATGTTTTTTAGTCAAGCTATGAGATTTCGAGCAGACATGGGTCCTGCTTTCCTCGATCAGTTTCTGTTGAACAAGAAAATCGGCCCGTGGGTCATTTTCAGAAAGCAGGTATCATCCGGCCAGAGGTCGAATGTAATTACACACATTTATTCAGAAAGAATCATTACATATTCAAAATCTAACTTGGTAAAAGTGCGTGTACGATTTTATTTCAGAATTCTGTTAATGATGGGATAAACTGTAAGGACACAATGTGAATACAAATTTATAGAAAAGGTCGAGTATCTAAATTGTAAGAGACAAAAAATGTAAACATTGTAAATTGGTTTCATATCATTTACACAAACATGTAAATATGCTGCAGTTGATCATCCCGTAGATATGAGCTTACTAGAATATTTATGCTTCTCAATACCATGATAAGGGTTTTACTTCATTATGATAAATGGCATTCCATGTATAATCATCACCATCAAGCCTATTATAAAGCCTATTAATATCATCCCAAAGTTTCACTGCATCTGGACGGTTATCAGGATCAGCATCACAACACTGCTCAGCAAGGTTCTTGTACTCTGTTGGTGCTGATTCAGGCATTGTTGGTCGTAGTCCACCCATAATATCACATATTAATCTTTCATCCAACTGCTTATCTCCAAATGGTGGTTCACCAGTGGCTATCAAGTGCATAATGATACCAAAAG
>CAJVPJ010000514.1:0-23121 GCA_910592205.1 Paraglomus occultum | reverse complement strand
GACGCATTTGTATTGTGATTTGGTATCGAAATTCGTTTCGTGCTCCTTAACTTGTATGAAACGTTGTTAGTTGCCACTGCCTTTTGGAATGCGGCGCAAGATATTCCGCTGGGTTTCCAATTCGGTTCTGGTAAGGGCTCAACTCTCGCAATTGTGAACATTTCTATTAGTATGGATTCTGATTGTAGACTTAAATCCAACGTTCATTCTAGATGGATAAACTACGATACGGAATAACTCCCATTTTCATGTGAATATATTTGGTTTTATCGTGTGATTATTAACAAAAAGAGAAAATTATTAATTTTTAATATGGTCTCTAACATTGATCTGTTTCAGCTTCATAGCCATTCTGTTTGCAGGTAGAGACTTGTTCTGGAATCAATAGATTTTGCTGGTAAATTTACGGATATTCAAAATGCACGTTGTTTTTTGTAGATGCCGTGATTCGTATGGTCAAAGTGGAACAAGAGGCACAAAATACTGAATCGCACACTCATGACATGCGCGTAGACATTAATGCAAGGAAATTCTATGCACAGCGCAACATGTACGTGTCAGGTGTCTTGTCGTTAAATGCCAAATACGATGGCTGATGTATTATTTTATAGGTATTTGACGGGATTCACGCTATTCCTTTCATTGTAAGTGTTAATTAGGATTTTGCAAAAATGTATTTTTCAACATTTCACGTTCTGAAACTAAATATGGTAAATATTTTTACCCTATAGAATCCTCAATCGAACTCATGCTCTTATCCTGGACCTGTTGGCGTCCGAGGAAAAATTAGAGACTATAAAGAAACAAGCTGCTGATCAATCCAAAGAACGTCTACGTCTCAGTGATTCTGAGTCTCAACTGCAGGAAACTATCGAAAATCTCCAGAAAGAACTCGAAGAAGAGAAAAAGAAAAGCAGGGACTTTGAGACATTGAAGAAACAAGCTAAACAACAAAGTGAAGAATACCAGCGTATGGCTGATGAGTACAGCAAAGTAACAAAGGAATTAAAGCAAAAGGATGGCGAAGTTGATAAAACCAAATAATAAGACCGTTATTATAGTTGATGAGGCTTTTCTTGTCATTCTCATATGTATGCAACGATATGTTGTGTGAGTTTATTGCTTTCTACGTTCATGATTCTAAAGTGTTTTTATATATATAAACGAAGATTATATTTCTTATGTTTTCACGATGATGGTATTACGAATGTCAGCGTTGTCTAAGCTAATAAGCGAACAGTTCCATCATTCCCCGTCTTTTGGACTGCTCTATTTTTTAAAAATCGTCTCTCCTATTATATAAGACTTTTGCATTTCATTTCACTGACTCTCGATCGGTTAACTTTTGTAAGTATCATAAAGAAGATCTTTCTCCCATTCTCGCTCACCTTGCTACTCGTCCGTTTCAAACTTGTTGATGCCAAACAATCGAACTCTATGTAGCTGGGGCAACTTGGCGATCAAAACGATTAATAAAGCAGTAAAGTTAATCATAAACGTAACGGCATCGTAGAACGTATAATGTGTACTGAGAAGGAATCTATGTACAAGAAAGAGACGGGATATGAGTGGAAATTTGCAAACAAAGCAAGCCGCAAAGAAAAAGTCATAAGATCTCACAGAACGGTTGGGACAGCCATCAAATACTTCTTTGCAGGTGTAAATTGTGCTCCGTGGTCAATTTGTTCCCACATAGTCAAGTTATCGTAAGCGCCAGAGTTGAATTCCCATGGCACTCCCTTTACCCAATGAAACATAAGGAAACTGCCCTGTCGACAGCATAAATGAGCTTTATGTGATTTGTAGAGGATGACCATGATTTTTATACAGTAAAGAATTTGGCACCTTACCACCATATACGACAGATTAGTTAATGTCCAGCTAGCCTCCGATGACACGCCAGGAATGCTACTGAAAAGGATCTTTACGCAAAAGATCAAAAAGATGTGAACTACCCAGGCGCCTGTATGTAATGTAAAGATCAAAATTGTTCGAGCGACAAGTAGGTCAAACAAAATCTCCAGTCAAAGGACAAGTTCGAGTACTACACACACCAGGATAGTACACCCAGTCAGAGTTCAGGTTGGGTAACGCTGACTGGTCGAGTGTTTCATCGTAGGTAGCTGGTTTTTCGGCAGAAATGAAACTTCGAGAACGGTTTCTGGACATTATTCTTTGGTAAACACCCCCCTTACTAACATTGAATGTTCGCTTTAGAATGTATGACGTTACACGAGTCTAATGTGATGAGTTTACGTAATAGGAAATTATTCGTGCATTAGCTTTAAAAAAACATTTCTGTTACCGAGTTATACAAGTGTTAAGTATTAAAGACTTTCTTCGATATTCAAATTCAATTTTATTGATATTCAATATGTACTGCCAGCTGATTTGTCAGTGTAACGGTTCTTTCAACTCGCATCTTATTGGAATTTACAACAATGACAAACCCCAGAACGAAAAGAAAGAACTCGGGAATATTGTGATGGTCGTTGGAAGAGAAAGAGTTGACGCACAGAGAAACGCAAACAAAGTACATATGTAGTAGAAAATCAACCAACTTAACCAACCATTTACTGATTAAACGTTACACGAATAGCTTGGACGCGTCTCAAATCCGCGTGCAGTTTGGGCAACGCAAAAGCTTCTGTCATTAACATCATTAGAGCTTAACACAAGTAACTACCAAAGTTTCAGTCTTATTCCACTAATTGCGTTTAATGAACCTGGTTTAAATACTGTCCATCATACAACACCCGTCTCCGCCCACGATCTTATTTCACTCAAGTCGGTCCAAATAAAAGAAAACCTAATGGAGGCCTTTTTCACGACTTTACAGGAATTCGCAGCATCGTTAGTCGTTCAGACACGCGAATTAAATACCGCTCTCTCGACTCCCGCGTTGTCTCTCTTGCATGGACGCCAAGCAGAGTCACTTGGAGAATTTTCCAAACAAGCGAAAGCCTTACTGGATGAAGCTCTCGAAGTAGAACGAACACCGAATATGAAATATCCAATTGGAGAATTTTTTAACATTGCTGAAGAGGGATATAGGAAGGTAAGGAGCACGATACGCGGATAAAAATTATTGGTAGGCTTGAGTTTGTATCTCCAAGAGGGCGCATTTGAACAATCAGAATGTTTGTGATGCAGATGCAAGAGAACATTACGATGCTCGAGGAAACTCTGAAGGATTTCGGCTACGAAAAAAGACCTTTAGAGGAAGGAGAAGGAGAACGATTGGCAGCTAATTGCAATTGTCCTGATCCTACGTCATGCCAAACACATTCCGGAACCGCCAACATTTGTAACGCGACCGCATTTAACTCCAACATACTATTATCCCGACCCCAATCCCAGCTGCAATCTCAATCGCTATCACAGTCTTCTCTTAATCCTTTTAGAGCATCTTCCATCGATTTGATTCCCGCAACAGACCAAAAAACGCCTCGTGAATTGCTTACGCCGCCAATGAGAAAAGTATTTGCAGAAGTAAATTTAAAGAGTCCGACATTGGAGAGTTTGGGAATATCTAATCAAGCATTGGCCTTGATCAGGGATGGTATGATGGTAATTTGCTACGAGAATGATGTTAGGTGCCAAATGCGAGCAGAACAGTAGTGATAATATAATTGTCTTTTCCCTTTTAGAACCGACGCCTATGCCTGAACACGTACTAGATTGGAACGATATAACGTAATTTCAGATTAGGTTACATCCAACGCCATTAAAGTTTTCATTCCTAATAATATATTTCAATTTCAATCAACTCTGCTTTACTCGTCCTTTTATGCAGAAACTCTCCAAATCTCTGCGACGTGCGCACACCCACACTTGAGAAAGATCCTCCTCTTCGAACGTCATCTCATTCCACTAATTCACTTACAGAAAGCGGTGAATTGCTGAGAAGACAATTAGTTTATAAGGATGGAGATAAGTCAAAGTTAGAATATTTGGAGATACGAAAAATAGATCCAGAAGAGTTTAAAAAGCTGGGATACTTTTGTCAGCAGACTAGTTTCGAGGTAAATTGAAGATAGTAGAATGATGAGTTAAAGTTTATCTTTGACATGTTTTTTATTTTGCTTTCTGTAGCGTCTTAATAATGTTGTTATGGATATAAACGACATAATAAGAGGTATTGTCCTTTGAGAACAAAAAATGCGTCCGATTTTATATTAATCCAATCCAATAATTAAAAGATAAAATGAACAAAGCCCGATACGATCATGACACTGTCTGGGATGAAGTCACAGCGGAAGAACTAGAAACTGACATTGGAATTGGTAGATCTTCTTAGTACGTGCAAGTTACTTTGTATTTCACGACTATGCTTACGTTTATTATTTTTACGTTTGCAGGCGTGTTAGAATCTCGTGAAAAATCAGCAGTTTTGTTGGCCTTGATGCAATTAGGAAGAATCGAAGTACGTGGATCACCAACACAAGCTAATAAACGATATCGTATACTGTAAAGAGTGTTTCTGTTGATAAAAAACGTCTATGGTCGTCAACAGATAAATTGGTGTGAATATTACAAGTTTCTCGAAAGTTTGTTTCCCAACTTTAGGTTGAATCAATGAAACTGACTTGCATTTCAATAAAGATTTTAGATTTTTTTTTTATTAATAAGGGTACTTCTTCTAACAGTAATAATTCATTGTAATACAATTAAAGACAAGGTTCTGTATTAATTTACACACGAGTGTGATGTATCGCTTAGCGTGTCTTTAAGCTAAAGAGTTGTATATAACGGAGTTATATTTTTATTGCACAAACAGTACAGCAGAACAATGATTGTGATGAAACTGACTTTTTTTTTTAAAAAAATTTTGGGGGATAGTTTGTTAGAGTTAGGGTAATGTTTGATAATAGAAGAGTATATGTGGGTTTCAAGAAACCCTAATACTAATACTAAAGTCTTTTTCGTTTTAATCACATGTGAACCTACAGTCGGGCACATGACCAATTTACGACTGTCCCACATTATCCATATCACTATAAATCTCCTCAATCTTCGATTTTCCTCACTTCACCCTAATACGTACACGTATTTGTCGACCTTTGCACCTACAGTTCCGGGCTCTCAAGTCTTTAACGAGAGTTTGGATGATTCCAGTGCAATAGAATGAGGAAGAATCTGTTATTAGAGGGATTTGACGTTGTGTGTATATGTTGGGTCCTGTCAAGAGGTTCAGACAATTATTAATTATTTGACAGGTAGAGAGAGAAATAGATTTAAACAAATTCTACTCATTTGGGATTGGAAGCTAGATGAGAAGAGAGCGAATACTGTATAGCAGGGTTTGATAATGATAAATCGATAGTCCTCCGTTCATCTTATTTTTAAGAGATGTGATTGACCATTTACGAAATGCAGTAGCCGTTCAAACGTTGATGCATTCTATATAACCTTTCCAGTCTTATATATATCTTGGCTGTACCGTTATCTAAGCCGTCTTGGCGAGGGATTGAGCTTTTCATAGTGAATGACGTTCGCATAACCTTTTACTTGTTATAAGAAATCCTCGTATTAATGAGAACGGGTTGACGCTATCGATTTGTGAAAAAGGTCTGCTGCTTTGCCAAATAGATCAATAGCCTTTAGCATATGGTGTTGCTCATTCAACGAATGTAGTTGTGACCTATGTATGGTACATTGAGATGGACAAGTCTTTCACATTTGCGTGGAACGAAAGGAAAAACGGACGGGTGGACAGATTGATAATTAACTACTCAAGTGTTTTAAATACTCAAACATCGATCGCGATTCTGTGAACAGAGAATTGATTAATTAAATCGAACTTGTACTTTGGCTTTATTGCTGTTGTGGTTGGACATTGCGCTTTCAAAAAGCTTTAGATGAACCTAGCACAAGCGTCCAAACAACGAAAGTCGTGTTCTTGCCACATTTTCAAGAAGACAGTTTCTCCCTCGTTGTCTAACGCCTTGCTATTGTCTTGACATAAGAGTATTTTAGAACTAAAAAATCAAATGGATTTAGTATAGCCCATTCGAAAGGAATTATGCATAAAGGAGCCTGATTTTAACCCCAGCTCTCCAATCATCGGAAAGCAAGCGGGATGAGTTGCATTACTCTTATTTCTCTTTAAAATTCAGACGAACTGCTGCCTTGTAGGAATATTCGAACAGGTTTGTATTGCCGCCTACTAGTCTTTGTCCTCTGGATTGATTCAAATCAGGCAATCACATGAATGGCTTGATATGGGTAATCCAAAAGTACAGAAATTTCTGTTAAAGCTTGTGAACCTTCGAGATCGATGTCAGGCCCCCACGAAGGACACAATTTCTGTACGACAATGTGAACATGAAATAGCATTTTGTTCTCGATACTTACTTTTGCATATTAGAAATGGTGGAGCAAAAACAAAAAGGTGAGGCGCAAAACGGCCACTCTCCCAACTCACCGACAGCAAATTGTAACAAGAGACGACCCAACAAGAAAAGAGGTCGAATTGCAAAAAGTGGTGAGGTAAGCTATACATACGACCGAAACCTGATACATTCGAACGAATTATTCCAATGTCCCAACTATCTACAATCATTTCTATTTATTCGCTTTGGAAATAGCTTCTTGTTGATGCAGGAGAAGCTCGCAAGAATAATGAACTTTGCGATGCATGTGGGACTCCAGGAACATTGATCTGCTGTGATCTATGTCCAAGAACATTCCATTTTTACTGTGTCTTTCCTGTGTTGAGCCCCAAGTCACCACCAACAGGAGAATGGTATTGTGATCAGTGTATCTGCGATCGTCATTATGAACAGATTACGCGAAATCGAGGGCGAAACCAACGACAATTGCAGGTAAATGGTTCGCCCTCTGGTTCACAAACAGGGCAACACTCGACGCAGTCTCAGAAAAAGATCGGGAGCATCAAATCACGCAAGACAAGAGAAGCATTATCGGTAGAATAAACATTTCTTTTTTCTTTTTTTACACAAGATAGGACATACTGATGAACAATTTGCGTATCTTGAACTCTCTATGATTAGAAGATAAAAGTCAAACAACCACCACCGCTGTTATCACAGCTGGAGCATTTGTTTACAAGCATCAATCCAAAACAATACCGTTTGCCTGCAGACATTGAAGAATATTTTGAAGGAGGTTAGTTGCTTATCGTAAAAGTGATTTGTCCTATTCGTCCTGCTCTTTAGATTCTTTCCCATCCCCTTGCTTACATGATATATTTATAATACAGTGACTGTCGGTACAACTGGAGAATATGTTGATGCATCAAAACGAAAACCTGTAAAATTAGAGTATGTTTTGTATGTATTAGTAACTTTCATATAAGCGAAAGATTTATAACCCTTATTTATTTATTCACAGTAAAAATAGCATGGAAATATTACCTGATTATTATCAAATCAAGGATGAACAAACGGGAAAATACATTTATTGTCATGCTTGTGGCAAGACAGCGAAAAAACCCAAGAAAATTATTGCTTGTGACTATTGCGATCTCTGGTGGCATCTCGACTGTCTTGACCCACCAATGGTCGTGCCACCTCCAATCGATAGGCAATGGATGTGTCCTTGTCATGCTGACCATTTACTGGTATTTAAAAGATCGAGTCGTTTATACTTATATATTTTGGTCTAGAACTACTGATAAACCAATCCCTTACGATTGTTATTATTGCAGCCGCGTAAACGCAAAGTGCGAGATGCTCCGGTTTCAACGTTCGGAGAATCACTGGGTTCGGATTGTGTGGGTCTCGAGGACGATGTAGTTGAATACGAAGAAGTCTACGTGAATAGTAAGAAGTATAAACTTCCGAAAAAGGGCGTTGTGATAAACTGGTTGGGACAAATGCATCAGGAGCAAGAACGTAGGCAGAGATCAAAGAGGCGTGCCGAAGAGGAGCAAGAGCACATAGTCAAAAAGATGGAAGCAGATTTTAAAGAACCAGATCCTAGTCAATATGGGCTATGGATATTAATGAAAGGGGCACTAACAGAAACAGGTAATATAAATGACGAAGACAAGGCTTGATAACAAAAACAATAAAAATTAATATTGTCAGGGTAAGTTGAAATGTGTGCTGACCATCATTTTATTAATTAATCATGTCATTAAATAGTACCCAGTCCCTTAACTGATAGCATTAAAGAAAAAAAATACATAATTAAATATACAGGATAATCTATGCAAGGAACCCTTTAGAATAAGACACGCGAATTTGGACTTCACCCGCATTCACATGTACGAGACGTTTAACAGGTCGCTTTGCCCTTTTTCTTGTTGGTTTTGAGGTTCCAGATCTCAACTCTGTACTCGATGAATCCGCAAATGACAAAGTCTCCTTTCGCACTCTTGCCTCGTTCGTTGATGGTTGATATTCTTCAGTAGTAACAGCACCCGGAATAGCGTCCGGAATAGCGCCAGGGATAGTACCCGGAACAGCGCCCGGTGGCCCATGTGATTTGACAGTCTTGATCAATGTCTTCGTTATCGTCCATACTCCCCCTTTTCCCGTATATTTTTCTAGTGGAACGAATGTCTCCCCCAAAAAATCATCTTTACCAAAGAGTTTGGATTTACAAAGTCGCAGTTGCAAACTAGAGTGAACCGGATCTCTTACATAGAAGACATACTCTGAACCAAAGTTGATTGTTCCCTTGTTACATGACGTGGAGAGCACGCGAACGCTTTGTCGATTACGTTCTTTCATGTCAGAAAATGTTAGTTGTATATAAGTCTTGCCCCCACCAGCCTTGTTCAAATTAGCAGAACTAACTTGCACGCGTACAAGCCCAACAAAATACGACTTTCTAAAGTACACTATCGGATACCACCATTTTTTCTTGGGTGCATCGCGAGTAAGAAGTCCAATGCCCAAATGACGCGAGGAAAATAACCGCATAAAATAAACGCCTTCTTTTCCTGGATCATATGTGGATGGAATCAGTATATATCGTCCACATTTGAGTTCCAGACGACCAGTTACTTCGCGGGCATTAAGGTACGTCACCTGGCCGGTGACATCGTATGTTGGCTCATGAATTCGATATTTTCTGTTTTCTTCGACTTTCAAGCACACATATCCTATCGTTAAATATTTAAATGCTTCTAGTCGTTCCATGCGTTGATCATCCTGCATCAGAGCCACTATTACAACTGTCGGTTTTTTAACCGTAATCACGTATTGAGGATTCTTGTAGAACGTTTCTACATTGTTAATACAGCCTCCCAGAGTATCCGTTCCTTCTGACCATTCACCTCGAAACATCACGCTGTGCCATCGTTTCTTGAATGAGAACAATGAAGTATTAAGATGCCGACAGATCACAAGCGTTGAAAAATTATAAATAAAGTCTTCAAAAGCCTATGTAAAATAATAAATTAAAGTTAGCTAACCCGAAACATTAAAAAATTCTCAATGGCATCGATACAATTATTCAACATACCATCCAAAAATCTCCACGTTGAGTCACTTCGCCTTTAAGCTTATTACGTGTATGAAAATTCACTGTCTCCCATATAGGAGACCTGTTTGACCAAGATCCATTCCATTCTACTTCACCCCATGGATTACGAAGCTTTACTAACAATACTTCCTTGTTTCTAAACCATGAGACTGTGACCCTTCGTAATCCTGTTATACAGTAAGCATGTCCAATTACCAACCCATTTGGTAATCTTTCTTCCGGTCTATCGCCTTCGTCTACATTTATCGAACAGCTCATAAGCCCTCCATTCTTATAAGCAATATTCATATAGATGCCAAAATCCTCATCACTCATTTTGGACAATATGCCCCCTTCCTCGCGGCTGATATCCATGATTTCCGGAACAGTTCCGGTTAAATCAACCAGCGCATCCGACGCTGATCCAGCCTCAAGAGCTTCGTAGCATCCACATAATTTCGCATAAGCCTTCTCCACTAATGAACGCCACATCTCGTCGGGATTTTTCGAGCGTGAATATATCAATTGACCATTCACGGTCGGAAGGTAATCATCGACTACAACTTCAATCCATTGTCCATAGCGATAAAATCTGAAGCGAAAGATGCCTGTATCGAATTCAAGTGCCTTTAATTCCTCATTCACGCAAAAAGTAACAACTTTCGGTCAGTTATGTGCTTACCTGGATGTCTTCCGGTATCTCTGAAATGGTATATACCCAACTTCTTACCAGGTTCTTCACTATGAATCCAATCTTGCTTTTCCCATTGTGGAATAATCTTTTGCAAGAGATGTGGATGAGCAGCTAATTTGAATTGATTGAATGCCGTGATGAGTATTTGATATACAAGTCAATACCAGTCAGTCCAATTTTGGAAACCATTCGTAAGTAATGTATCAGAAACTAACCCAAGACTCCTAATGCCTCAGCAAGCCAACAGTTTCCTATTGCACTATAATACAGAATTAGCGCTAAGATACTGGCCCGATATATATGAAAGAACGAGACAAAAGTAAAATAGTTTACCCCTGAGCAATGTCTGGGTTCAATTGATCATTTTCAAAAATGACTAAGCGTGGGTTCGAAGTAAGTTCCTGCGATTTTATAAATTAGTATTTCACATTACAAATTCAAGCGCAAATGCTGCGTTTCTCAGAGTTTACCTTGCACCGTTTCCATACAATTCTTCCTTCTACTGGTGGTTTTATCCGCCATAATGATGAATCAGCATGCGGAAAGGTTTCGTCACAGAAATTTACACCGTTTCTTGCACATTGCATAAAAATCTTTTTATAATCTTGGTTGTTGAACTTGATATATTTCGGAGACATTTCGAACTGAGTACGAATGACTAGCCCTGAACCGACATAAAGTGACGAACAGTTAAGGAAGTTTGCTTTCTATGTGTTCATGATTTAACGACTAAAATATAAATGGAGTAAGGGGTGTTGAAAATAGATTTTAGAATTGCCCTTCTTAGATCGACACTTGTGTTCATCGACTTGCATAAGCGTGCTTTTACTGTGATTTGCTGACAGATTAAATTATCGAAGAGGATAAAAAGAATATCTCCCTGTTGCTGTTCAAACTATCTTAAAGATCGCATTAGACGCTTTCAAAAGACTATTCAAAGTCAAGAGACCTTACGATAAGTGTTTACAACTGATTTGTATCTTACCATTACTATGACATTTGCTGCTGAAAATTAACTAAATTGACTAATGATTTTGGCTGTCAGAAATTTAGTACAGTTGAGAGAGACAGTGGCAGAGGGAAAAGTTCGGTTTGAGTTTAGGACTGCAGCCGCGCAGGCAAAGGAAATGTTTACAGATTGTATACGTAATGAGTCTTTCAAATATGAAATGTCATTTCTCGCTCAAATGTAAAATTTTTAAATTTATGGAAGACAATTAGAGCCAAGTCGTATTTCAAAGCATATAAGAGAGACTTTAGTGGCCTGCTAACAGAATAGTCCGATTTTTGTATTACTCTTTCGCTTTACTATATATAATGGTTCAAAGTCAGAACTATTCAGAATTTGGTTCTTCTTGCTCATCCTCAAATCTTTAAAGACAATAGGTAAAAACGCTCTCAAAGGACGCTTTGCATAAACTTTTACTGCTTAAGATGAAGCTCTTGCGTATAGTCCAGAACCAGCACGTCTTGTGTTATCGCGTGATGTGTCCGCAGTTTATGTTACGCAGTTAACGTTATCAAAATGATGCGGTGTTTTTTTCCCTGACATTCCTCGCCTGTTGTTCCATCACTTTCTGCGGTCAAGTGGCGACGCGAGCTGCGTGTTCAACGTCATTAATAATTTATTCATACCAGCCCGGATGCGAGAGTATCTCTCATTTGCAGTCTGTTCGCTAATGATGTAAGATAATATTAAGAAAGAGAAATACAATCCGTTAGAGCAAACTGCTTCAAAAAAAGGAATAATCAACTGCTTCTCGGAAAAGAAATCAGCAATAAATAATAAAATCAAGGAATACGAACAAAAAAATAAAAGTAAAAATAAATAATAATAAAATAAAATAATATAATATAATATATTTTCTCGACTAAATCGTTGACCTAATTCCGTTATCTGGAACAAATGTAGCAATCTAAAGTTGCCTCGGTATTTGTCAGCTGCTCTAATGGCCAAGGTTTAGCAACGAGTATGTAGTCTAGTATTACCTCGGTGGCTCGTTACCTGAAAATTTATTAACCGCTTGGCAAAAGCACGATATGTAAATTGTATTTTCTTTCTTAAGCATAATTTGTTTAACTCCTCGAGCCAAAGCCGCTGAACGCTCTGAATTGAATCGACTGGAATATTTAAAATAATTATCTGCCGTGCAAAGTTTCGATAGATTCAGTCTGTAATTTCCATGGCTGCCAGCGCTGAATGAAAATCTACTCGCGGAACGAATGGCGAAATGTCATCATTTGAAGTAGACGACGGTCGTTGAGACATTTTGGTAGTCATAAAATAGGATAAATACGTCGCTGAACAAAAAGTAAGATAGACGTGTGCGAGCTAGAGTAACGAATGTACGTGAAATTTGACGCTGAGAGAGAATTTTATAGCAACAAGAAAATGGCTCCGCGGTTTTGTTTTTATTGGCGTAAACGTTAGCTTTTTTATTAAAGACCTTTTCAACTTTGTTTTTTTCTTATAATTTGAATGAAGGGTTTGAAAAATGATAACCAAATGATCGGCGCCCAAAAACCGTCATACCCGATGCCAATTATGCAAACACAGTACTTATTGTAACACGTGCATTTAAAGTTTAAGAAAAGGTGTTACTATTACTGGTACACGATATTTTGTGGTTGCAAGTAAATGACTATGGAGCTGTACTAAATTTATATCGCGGTTATTAGGCTAAGTATTATAATGATTTACGACCAATAATAAAAATCAAATGTCTATGTATCTTTAGCGACCACCAATAATAAACATGTATTCTATGAAGCAAATAAACAAGTCACATGGTAAATTCTTCCTCCCACAGTCGCAAGGTAACCAAATTTAGGTTTGCGTTCTTGGTACGGTCTTTGTCTATATTAATGTTAGCAGAGAGATTTAACATGACAGTATTAGTATGATACATTTACTATTATTATCGCTTATTAGTTAAGAATAAATATGTCCGAGTTACATTTCAAACTTTCAAATGCGCTTTGTTAGGGAATACGATCTATTAGGCCCCAATATTAATCTTTCTACATATGACTACATGCACGAATTTCTGAACAGTTGCCGTCATTGTCAATTCGTGTCTTCGCTGTCCTAAAAATGTTGGCCAGCAATTCATTTAAAGATGGGGTGAGTAAAACAACCAATGAAATTGCTCCGTTTAGTTTAATAACATATTCCCTATTTTATATTAAATATTAGGTACAATTATTCATTTAATCTTGTTGTGTATATAAACTCAGAAAATTAATAATACAAGTTTACATGGCGAATAAAATAAGGAAACGCCTTAAGCCTCCCTTTAACAATCGAGTGTACTAAAGGGTGGAACTGGAGCAATACCAGCTAGTTCGAAATTTCCTAGTTTTTGTCGTCTGATGCTATAATTATTCCGTATCTTGTCACGGAATTGCGACACGGTCTGCAAGATATGAGAGTCAGCAATTTGATACGATAGAGAGAGACGGTGGCAGAGGGGAAACTTAGAATTGAGTTCAAGACTGCAGGTCGAAGGAAAACGCTCACGTACTGTATTTTGAATGTATTATATTATATTTCAAATTCTAATTCCGTTTTTATTTTTACATATGAGAAAAGATTATTTTCTTAAAAAATGCTCCTATCAATTATTAGTAATACTGTATAATTCAAAACAAGTATTGCTCACTCAAATGTAAATTTTTTAAAATTACAGTAGATCCGCGATTGACTATGCAAATGAATCTACTAATGATATTTTCCTCTTAAAGAGAAGACAATTAGAACCAATGTCTCGTGTTAAAGTGTGAGAGGTGTTACATCGTCCCATGCGAAATTAAGCGTACGGGATGAAAGTAAATGTCAAATACAAAGATCATAGTAAAGACATTAACTGCTCCACCCTTATAAATGATGAGAACCTTTGTCTATTCCATTCTAGATGTAAAATTGCTTTTACGAATATACGGAAATAGTAAAATGATTCACATTGATATCACTGATGCGAGTATTAGTGAATCGCGTCGCTTGCGAACGTTAATGCCTGCGAATAAATCTTAAAGTAAGATTAATATATACAGCGTGAGTCATTTTATGCCAACATTTTTACATTACGTACTTGCTACTCCTGCTATGCGTCTATTTGCTTTGACACAAAATCGAACAATTTCTTACCTTGTACTATACTTGCCATGATCACATGGGTATGCGTTAGCTCTGATAAATGCTGAAGAGCATTTACATCTTGATGATAATGATGATGAAGCAGTCTTTATTGATAACATTATTGATGAAGATATTAATAAATGATCTCAGAATATTCCTTGTAAATGAAAGACTTGGGTCTGGATTGTACATCACTCACATGCAGACAGGAACCTCACTGCTGGCAGTCTGAATGCATTAGTCTGATACTAGGGAGTTTAATGTGTAAAATGAGTGTCTGTTCAGTAGATGCTCATGGTGTTTTGAGGATATTACAAATCAACAAATCATACCATGGTATTATGTTGATAAACTATCAGGTTTACTACCAGTTGGTTGACATGATTGATTAATGTAATAAAGTTTGAAACATGCCCAAAGTTTCATTCCATTTTCTTCCGCCGATAAGAAGCAATTAACATTAATTTTTCAATCAGGTTTGCGTGCTGGCGAATAAATGATAGTCTCGCTATCGTCAACTTCTGGACTTTATTATCATTAATATTGGGAATTACAATTTCCTTTTTTCGTTAAATTTGGTGGTTATATAGGGGTAACTTACATACTTAGTATTAGTGTGTGGCGTGTGACATGCTTGCCATTGTCGAACTCTAATATTAAACGAAAATGTCCCACACTATCAGCTCAACCTTCCATCCCTAATTTGAGGTTCAGAGACCATGAGTTCTGCAAATAAAGCATGTGCTATTTGTTGTGAGGAGCGCAATACGTCTAGTTTCTTGAAGATAACCAAGAAATGTACCCATGAGAATACTGTCTGTAAGACGTGTGTCAACACCCACGTCCAGACAGAGTTAGAACGGAAGGGGTTATTACAAATTCAATGCCCAACTGCAGGATGCAGCAATACATTGGGCCATCAAGATGTAAAGAAGCTCACCATCAAAGCTGTTTTTGAGCGGTATGCATACGATATCTATCATTACATGAGTGTTTAATGTACATGTGATTGATTCGCGGTTAGCCTAGAGGATGTACTTGAACCCAGCGTTAAAGCGAAAGGGAAAAAGATATACAAAAAGCCAACCAATAGAAAAGCATAATTTCGATTCAATAAATTTATTAAGACAAACCAGATAAAGTAATATAATTAATCATTTCGACATGGCAGATACGACACATTGTCTCTAAATCAGACTCTTCAAAGTTTTCCTGACTTTCGCTGGTGCAAGAATTCCAAATGCGGGGCGGGACAGATTCACTTTGAGAGAGGTATTCTACGTAATTTGCGCAAAAGACTTTTCCTTTCCGCTAAACCGTATGCCTTGGACCTTGTTAGATGAGGCACCCATCATGACATGTAATGCTTGTGGTGCCAAATCATGTTATACACACGAAATTCCGTGGCATGATGGAATGACGTGTGACGCTTACGAAGAGGCCAGAAAGGCGGCTGAAAAGGCAACAGAGGATTATTTACAACGGGGGACCAAGAGCTGCCCTAAATGTGGCGTTCATATTGAAAAGAATGGCGGATGCGATCATATGGTTGGTGTTTTACGAGTCTACTATTGTCTAAATGGGACAAGAAAGACATAGATGAGGAGTGGGGGAAAAAAAAGATGTTAATCGAGATGTTACTATGCATTTATGCTTACCGTGACTTTATAGACGTGCCGAGTCCCAAAATGCAGATACGAATTTTGTTGGCTGTAAGTTGAAATGCATTGTCGTGTATGGATAAATATTGGTTTGGCGCGAGATGATTCGTATAGCTAATACGTCTTTGTATACCGGTTAGATGCTCAGCCGATTATAATGCAATTCGCAAGAACGGGAATAAGGAGCATTCTACTTCTTGCAAGTATTATGCTTGACCCCTCCCCCCTCACTATATGAGAGCGAGATGTTGAGCGATTTTCCAGTTAAATTTTTAAAGCAAAAGTTTCCACGCTGATTATCTCGTTAGTTAGTTTGACTAATCCCCCCTCCCCTCTCTCGTACTCTGAGATATAAATAAAAGCTTCTCTTTTTTAAATCAGTTATACATGTTCAAAGTTCGATCTTTGTAAGAACAGAGTAGATACGAAAGCAAGAGATGCAAACGCAGATGCAAAGTCGTTAATAAAAAAAATTAGGAATCGAGCTAAACCTTTTTTGGTTCTGAAGAGGGATGAAAATGGTTCTATAGCAGCCAAAATTTTGCCCATTCTGTTTTGCCACGTCCCAAACATTCTCAGTAAACATCGTTTTCATGATTTCATTTTCCGCGATCATCGTCACTTGATGCATCTTGCAGATCTCTGCTATTGAGATTGTAAAATTCAGTAAAAAAAAGATTGATCCTTTTTTCACGAGAGAAAAAAGCAGCAATTTTATGGACTAGTCAAGAGATAGTTTATGCATGTTCAGTGTAGTACAATCAATCGGGGCAAACAAATGTTAAGTTGTGAACAATGATACAGAGAACCTGTTACAGACACGACAGCAATTTGCAGGTTCTCGAGAGGAACGTGTGGAAAAATTTTTTATCGAAAACTGAGATTGATTGCTTTGTTACCTACTTGACTCCACTCTCATATCCAAATACCCTCAAGATTTGTGGATATTCCCTTTAGAAAAAAAAAAAAGGCACTCTGTATTGGTCACTCAATATCTTTTCACACTAGAAAACTAACTTCCAGTCTGACACGTATGACAGAGTCACAAGTAAGGGTTATTCGTTGGATGTTGGATTTGATAGATTATAAACAAACACACAGTGAGTCTATGTGAAAATGCGTTTATTCACGTAGACTTGCTCACGCAGATGTCGTTAACTACCAGTCAACCTCATCAAGAACACGACAAACTGAAACAGAAGAAGTGAATATTGAAATGTATGATCTCGAGGCTGGTCCTCTGGCTGAAGGGAGTGCTAATACAAACGCAAGGGCGAGTATGAGCTTGGGAGGATTCTTTAAAGAGGTTAGTTTGTTGGTGTGATAATAAAAAACACGACGGAAAAGGAGAACGAGAAACGAGAAACGAGAAACGAGAAACTTAAAGATGCATTCTCACCAAAACGACGACTTCTATTCATTCATGATTTTCTTGATTTTCCAAGGTTAATTCGATACGGGATATGATTCGCGCAATAAGAGACAACATGTTGGCCATCGCAGATTTATATCGAAGAACAATAGACAATATCACAGAGGACGAGAGCATGAGTTGAGTTTTATTTTACTACTCACCATGTATGCAAGATCCCATATGGACTAGTTTTTGTAACGGAAGCATGGTACGATTGATTATCCATAGGAATGTCGCGACAGCTTGGCTTGTTCGTCTCGGAGACCAGTCGTATTAGTCTTCAAGTGGGTCAGAAGCTAAAGCGTAAGTCTAGATCCAACAGGGCTGTCATTATTAGGACGATATTCTATAATTACGAATCTGAACTTTTTCTTTCTCTCTTTCTCTCTCTCTTTTTTTTTTCTCTCAACTCGCTCGATTCATGAATCCAATATTACAGTCATGGAGTTTAGTAGCAAGTCTTTCTCTCCTGGACAAGATCAGACGCAAATGCGGGTCGCTCAGGTACAATTTCTGCAATGAGAGATGATCAATAGGTGTTGGGAGATTTTGAAAATTGTACTCGAACAGAGTAAAGAATGACAGATTGAAAAAAAAATATATATATATCATGGCTAAATATATATTAAGATTAGTGTAAGGGTGTTATTAATATCAAAGTGCTACGATGATATATCATGTGTCTGGGTGTAACAGGATTGTAAGCACGTTAATCACCAATCGCAATGCGCGTTTCGCGTGTGGTCTGTGTACCGCTGCGCTTTTTCTCATTGCTAATCATTGCAAATATGTCTAAAAAAATAATAGTACGCAGCATTGGTGAAGCAATTTATGGATACGATGTCGGAATATCGGCAGTTACAAATAGAAAACCAAACCAAGTATAAGAATTCTATTACACGATTGCTTTATTCGGGTAAGTAATAAAAGATCAAGGCGATGGTGGGCGGGATAACGGACAATTATGTTTGGACGTGTATTTACATTGTTTATGGTGATTTACAAGTTTGGTATTAGTGTCCCCGAGTTTGTTACAGTTATTCTATTAGATAATATTGATCCGAATATACCATTTTTCCAAGTTGGAACACTCTAAAATCAATGTAGAATTTCTTTTTGGAAATCTGCATGGCGTTCGTTTCTGCGCACCAATTGCGTTTGACTTGCGTGTTATCCGTTCTTTATCTTCTCACACCCTTCACCTTTCTGCTTTTTAGCTAAGCCTGATGCAACAGAAGACGAAGTTTCTCAAGTTCTCGATGCTGATACCAGACAGGGGTATGCATCTCAGGTACGGGAAGATACGGGTCAAAATTCAAGAATTCGATGAAATCATGTCTCTTACATCCTCAAACTTTAGATTCTTTCTATCAACGGATCCAATCAGGGCCGAAGCACGATAATAATGGATCGGCAGAGGGATATAGCGAGCATTGGAAAGTCTATCAATGTATGAATAATGCAAAGAAGAGAATAATATATACTATGCATCTTGATTTATTCCTATTGGCCTTTTCTTATTATTATAGTAATCGTTATCTGAAACATGTTATTATCGATCTCATCGTCATACCTTTACCTTAATCGATCGTTCGTTCCCTTATTTGTCTTTCTGTATAGTGAAAGACTTCTCCCCGCAATACATATATATATATATATCGTTCTTCATAAATCCGTTTAATCATTCCGATTGACACATATCAATCCTACTCGATTCTTTGTATTGCTTATAGTAGATTATCATATGTTCGCAAAGCCACATCATGTCAACTTTCTAAACGGGCTCAAGTGACGAAAATCTTTCGTTCTGTGCATCTTCTAATCTTCTAATCTTTATTTTTTTTTTGACCCCACTCCCCCACTTTTAGGAGCTAAACAAACTATTGTTAGAAATGCAAACCTTGGTGATTGAGAAAGATACTCCGGTTCCTACACCCGATGATCGTTCAATTCTACAGATTGAAGCGTCAATGACAACCGATAGAGTACCCGGGCCGTTGTCGGCTGCTGATAAGGTTAGGCGGGTGAGTTTATAAATGAGGTATATTCGGGGGATAACTACGATGATGTAAATATGAGATGTTGAATCTAACCGATTTCTACGGTTCTTCTAACCAGAAAAAGCTGACGATTTTTTTCCTAATTGTTCTAACTCTGGTAATTGCTGCTGGTATTGTTTTGGCTGTTGTTCAGCCTTGGAAATAGTCGGACAATTTGTACGTAATGGACAATGTTTTATACCGGTTAGGTCATCAAGCCTATAAAATAAGGATTATTTAGATGCGTTGGATCTCTATATTATCTTCCAATTGATTATGATTAGACATTGAATGGGGTGACATTTGATAAGGACATTTTATGTAATTTTATTATTTTTCCTTTTTCTTTTGTAATGGCAAATCTTGGCAACCGCAAAGTGTTTGTTGATGTAGTTACGCTTAGTTGCTAGTGTTTGGTGTACGATTATAAATAGGCAAAAAATTGATTGCTCTATCACGTGATTAACGTTCAAAAGTGGCTATAGATAGACGCAGCCCCTGTAATATTAACAATAATAATGTTTAAATTCACATGCATTATTATTAGATTGTATCACGTGATAATATGAAAAGATGGTGGGATGCTTTTCTCGCTTGCCAATGAATACCATTTCTGAATCCAGAAACATATGACGAATTCGTGACAAGCACGAGTGAAAAGCGAAGACAGAGACGGAAGAACGGAAAAAGGATATGTTCTAATGCTAAAACAAGAGATAGGGGCAGAAGAACCTAAAAGGAGCGAGGACGGTTGATACGAGATGGGGGGTGATTTGTGTTGTCTCATATAAGCTCTTGTTTCTCGTTTCAACTAATTAATTAATTAGCACGCGGCACTGGCACCCTTGGTGCGCGAACACTAATCATTATATGTGAACGGTGCGACAGAGATACAGTGGAGATGTTATTATTAGTACCAAAAGAATATATTAGTATATGCGATTAATAAGATGAGATTATATTAATATACACACAATATATATAAGGATTAATAATAACTATATTAAAGATAAGGAAAATTGTCCGACTGTCAGGGTTGTAATATGTTATTTATCTTTACTAATCAAATGTTTATGTTTACCAAGAATGGAGTTTTAGTTTTATTCTGTGGCACCGAACCTGACTCCGCCATAAATAATCCCTTGCCATCACCCAAGATACTTTTGGTCTACAACACCTAAACGTAACACAGCAAGTGATAACAAGTAACAGAAGTATATATATGTAATGTTTCTCGCTTATCCGAAAGCCTATTGTCGACTTAATCGGGTACCTTACCCCTCTCTGTGACGTTAAAGGATTAAACCGGTTTATGGTTTATTATTATATTAGTTTTGACTTCTTACTCGTAGTGGCGCAGTTTATTTATCTGCAGTGTAGCAAATCTGGACCATGTTTCGAATTGCAAGATTTTAAGAAGCGGGGGGAAATGGGGTGGAGAACGGCGAAATGGGGAATAATGGGAGCAAATGGGAATGGGGATGGGAATGGGGATGGGGATGGGAATGGGAATGGGAATGGGAATGAGAATGGGAATGAGAATGGGATTGGGATGGGAATGGGAATAGGGATGGGAATGGGAATGAGAATGGGGATTAATCTAAACCGGATGTGACTTTTGTAGATGATTTGGGGTAATAAATATTCATATTCTTTAGTGGTACCGCCCCGCCACCCCCCTCGAGTTTTTTAACAATGATTTCTTGGCAAAAAAACTCCAAATGGCAGTTATTGATTATTGGATCGATTTTCGTTTTATCATTCTCATCAGTTATTCAGGGTTGTCAATCTTTTTATCGGATTTGTCGAGCACATTTTGTCTACGCGAGTGGACATTAAAGAGATATTCGTTGTTGAGGTGTCTATAATTTTTAATATATCCACCTTGGGCGAACACAAGTGTATAACAACAAAGGTATTTGGTTACTCAAGCCTAAAACTGTATGTCAATGCTATTACTTCTCCTTATTATAAGCCCTTTTTTGCAGTTTTCATCGATCGATTAGAAAAGAGATAAGAAACATCTATAGTCAAGAAGTAAGATTAACAATTATATTGAAACTGTCCGAGTTTTCGTCAGAACAGTCAAAAGAGAGAATCACATTTGAATTCACAAGCTGAAGCACGATGCACATGCATAGACATTGGGGTTGACAGAACGAATGACTTATTAGGCGGGGTATGTAAAAGGGAGAAGGGGAAAAGAGTGGAGAAAGTAAAAAGTTCCGTTACAGACATTGTATATAGGATGTACGTAATGAACACGTATAAATTTGTTCTTATCCACCTTTGGAAAGCGATCAAAATACTGACTATGGGGACAAGCCATTTATCATGCATATAGTAAGCAAATAATAGGGGTAACGTTATGAACTTGGAAATATTGACTCCGAATTTATCTCCGAATGTATACTGTGTAATATGCAATTCAAAAAGACTCGGTAAACACTAATTATAATAGCAAACGACTTGTCTTTATTTTTTCAAAGCCATTCAAGTTCGTTCTCCTGTTCATCAGGTTTCGCATAATCACATCGATGCAACGATATCTCAAGCGTAATCATTTACAAACGTTGAATCTTTTTTTTTTTTGAGGGGAGCTGGGATCGTTAATTTGTTTGCCTGCATCGGAAAAATCAAATTTATAGTTCAATGTCAGTTCAAAGTAACACTTGACTACCATAATTAAAAATACTGCAGGGACAAATCATGCCTCTTCAAGGGTACTAAAGGTAAAAAAACGTTCGGAATCCAACAACCTGAGCCTACAGTCATGTGAACAAAGAGCTACTGTTAGTTAATGGCCCTCGGGAAAATCAACTTGGTTTCGGTGTAGTCGGACGGTGAAAAAAGCCCCGACTATCGGGGATCTAATGTCAGAAGGAAAAAAAAAAAGTTTTTCCTTAGTATTATTAGGACGTCGCACGGATTTTAAATTTACTGCCACATTGTTGCTTTTGTGACAGGACGATCAACATTGGTTACACTTGAAGATCTTCACCAGGTAAGAATGACTTGGTGGACCCTGGGGGGGGACTGAAAAAGCGCAATCAAGTGGTTGATATACAATTAGCAGGTAGATTACGCAGTAAGATATCAGCCAAACGTTAAATGGCTGTAGACCAGTAAATAATACCAAGTGTATTTACTGCGCCATTATAGTATAATAAAAACTTTACGCAAAAGATGAATAGGAACGTGGTTCCGTGGTGTAATGGTTAGCACTCAGGACTTTGAATCCTGTAATCCGAGTTCGATTCTCGGCGGGACCTTTGACTATTTTTATTTTGCAGACAGGTAAATAATAATAATAATAATAATAATAATAATAATAATAGTAACAACTTACGGTTTATTAACCGTTCTCTCTCCGATAACTTTCACCTTCAACAGGGGTTGTGCCTATGTTAAATTTTCCTGCGCTGTACATTATTATTATGCAAGGTTAATTAAATTGTTTCTCTGACATAATTAACAATGTCTTTCCATATTCTCTTTCTCTCTCTCTCTTTCTTTTTCTCTTTCTATACTCTCTTTCCCCTCTCTTTTTCTTTCTTTCCCCATCTTTCTCTCACACATATACACATGCACAAACATACGACATGCAACAATTGTTTTGACGCAATTTGCATTTCGTTACCGACCAGTCTCGTATATGCATTCAAATTGATATACACAATTTACATGTGCAATCACATATACAACCATAGTTATAAATTCGTACACACGGTTCGCTC
>CAJVPJ010000513.1:0-23155 GCA_910592205.1 Paraglomus occultum | reverse complement strand
AGTTCGGGCACAGGTCTAGCCGGAATGACGACCACCGGTATGTTCCGTTTGGCCAAGTGAGATGCCAGCAAATAAGACTCTGCACCTCCAACGATAACTAATCGAAGTTTGCCACCTGCCCCATCTATTTCATCCTTCAGACGGATTAGAGATGCGATTTCGTCTTTACTATGCGTATAGACTGCGAATGGTATGTCGCCTTTCGCGGCGAGCGCGTAGAAATTTAGCGATTCTTTCAAAGCGAGATTATCGAAAAGGGCTTTGCGCAAGAATGCTATTTGACCGGATACCGTTGTGATCAATTCTGTTTGTAAGCGCATGAGAAAACGAGATTAGAGTGCTATTAGCAGGTGAACCTATTGAACTAGGGCTCAATTGCCGTTTAATTGTAAACATACCGTCTTTGTATGGGGTACCAACTTGCGCATGTAGTGCGACTTCTGCCTTGGCAATAACTTCATTCTCGTCATCAACGACTGTCAAGTGAGTTGTGTGGCATTAACCACATAAACATTTAATCTCTAATCGATAAATGCATTCTCGATAACGACATCTTACCACTATTGCCAGCGCTCTTAAATGCGGCGGACACACCAACTAGTACGCCTTTATGAGCCATCGGAGGACTGATAATAGTAAGCACACCCGCTTTGTATGCTTTCTCAAGATGCTTTCCGCCGAGTTTTAATCCATCAACTGCGCGAATTATTCTCTCTGGGTGATCAGGACTCTTAAATGAATCGACATACCCGTCTTGCGTTATTCGTTCTTGTTCTATTTCTGATAATCCAAGAACAGATCCAGCGGCAATGATGCCCTAGAATGAAACATTGTGTTATAAGCTATTCATTATACGATGGCGCCATATCAATGAAAATAAGCTTACTGGCAATATATAACCACCCTGCAAATCAACCACGTCATAACCAATCGTGTTGGTGGTACTACAATCTGGTCCAATACACATAATGCGGCCTTCATTAACGGTTATTGTGAGCGAACTAGTAGGCGTAGATTCCATGATCGATTCTTCGCCAACGAATATTTTACCAATGTTCTTGATTATTACCGAAGATACAACACGTTCCTTGTTATCCACAGGAGAGTGCCGCGTGGCATTGTAGAACGTATACGCCTCATCTGTTGGACCGCTTAGGACGGACGGAGAAGTGTTAAACTGAGGAATCCCATCAATATAAACTTCCAACGGATAAGCTCCCAAGGCGAGTGGATGTCTATTCCATACCTTAACGGCGTTTTTTAAATACAAATTTAGTAAGACAACAATAAAGCAAAGCGTAACGTTGGTACAATTCAATATTTCACTCCTTGGTCACTTTCTAATCCACATACCAAAACGTCAGCATCATATCCAACGGCAATCGTTCCAACACGATGGTCAATTCCCAATGCTCTAGCAGGAACAGAGGTGATGGCAGCAAGAGCATGAGGTTCACTGAGACCATAATATGAAGCTTTAGCAGCTTCGAATGCTAAATGTTGCTGATATATATAACACACAATAGGGAAAGACAAAGGTATCCACCAGTTATGCTCGCTGATGAGATTATCACTTATGCATAGCAAGTAAATTTATTGTATGTCGAACAAATACCGAATTGAGTATTGGGTGATCACTTTTCAAAGCAACCGGAATTCCTGCTTCTGCCAAAATCTTTGGAGACTCTGTGCTCGCCTGGAAAGCTTCTTTCTTATATCCCCAGAGATCGGCAAACGTGGCTATGGTAATCTGATTTCTACTGCGCTTGATTATATCTGGGACTCTATACGCATCAAGCGCATGATGGAATGCCGTGATGTTGAAATTAAACTCGTATGAATGACGAATCATGGCTTCGAGGTCCATAGTCTAACAAGTCGGGAAAGCACAATAGAAAAGAAACACCAAAGTAAGAGCCACGCTCAAAGTTTTTATTGAGATAACTGATACGTAATGACCTACCTCATAACAATGAACATTCAATCGAACATCACCCCTCAATAAAGCAACCAAGCTCTCATAGCGAAGATCTTCCGGAAAAGGAGAACTCATTTCTTCATTATAGTTTAGGCGTGATGCCGTAAAACACCAATTATCTTGTGAGATTTTGAGCTTCGTTGCCGCGTCGAAATTCTTTCTGAATAACCACGCTTCACCAAGACGCGTCTTTGGCATGCCTTTTCCCACATTACCAAAAAAGTTCTACATAATCGGATAAAAATTAGTTTCAAATATTACCAATTCAAAAACAAAATTTTCTATAATTGTATAAGATATGTCTGTCTAACCTTTGGGTTCTCTCCACATGCCATTTTCATCCATCTCCATACTCGCTCAGAGCCTGGATCTACATTGGCATGGATGCCCATGTCCTGTACAGACAAAGTACTGACTGGACGTAGCTTGATGACGAATCCTTCCCCGCCCATCACTTCAGCACTTCCTGGTATTACTGGCGTCCGAATAAATTTAGCATGACACAATTGTCTAATAAGCAGATATGAAATTGAATAGTAACATTTACTTACTCAACATTGTCGTAACCCCTCCAGAAGCAATGATTCTAAATGCTAAGCGAGATGGTTAGGGTTAGACTTGATCACATCATATATAACACATGAGACGAGTTGTCACCTGGGTCGCTTGGATTAATAGCATCAATTGTTCTAACCTGATCCCAAGTATAACGAATACTGCTATTAGATGACATAATAAGATCAAATATTTAAGGTGCAATGATATGACTTACAAAAGGTGTAACAGGGTCTGTCGATTCATTGAGATCCATAGATGCTCTCAAATAAGGCCATGAGTAGACTCCAGCATGACTAACAGCAACACAACATTAGTTGTAGATAGCTCAATTCCTAATAACCAAACCGAAAAATCATACCTATGCATATCGACAATACCAGGTGATATAAATTTTCCACGAACGTCAATAGCAACATCAGCTTCTCCTTCATCAATCTCCCTCCCAAATCCCTCAATGATACCGTTCTTCATTAACAAATCACCATGCACAACACCACCAACACCATCAAGAATAATTCCGTTTTTTAACAGAACGCTCTTAGTCCCAGGTACGGCTCGTGGGTTATGACGTGTCGTTTTCGGAGTATTCTCAGGTTTTTTCTTCATTATCGCCATGCATTTTTCTAAACCTGCTCGAAAGTTGCTTCGTGATATCCCGGTAGGCACTAAAATGTGTTGCGAGTCAGTTTGCAATTTGTAAACAGACAAGAGCGTTGACGCAAAGGCGATAATAAATAAGAAAAAGAGGGATCTTTTGAGATGGTTGGATTTAAAGTAACGCTGAAAAAAGGCATGTGGATGAGTGTCAATGGTATCATAAAGCATTATGGCTCTCTCTTTGGCCATTTTTATGGACAGATAAGATTGAGTAAGTTCTCATCAGTAATTCCCATACCGTATTTAGTAGTAGGAATTTTGCTAAATTTAGTAATAGATTGACACTTCCCAGTGGGAAAAGGTCACATGATAATCGTCGCATCAGTCTAAAATCTAGTATAAATACTGAACAAACAAGAATCGAGTTGAGATTGGTATGTGCAGCCTGGAATGGATCAAGTACATATCTTTGCTTCCTTATTACTGCTACAACAAATAACAATAAAAGATTTTCAATACTCCAAGGTGTCATTTCCCCAAGTTTTACTCAGGGATCATTGAGATATCCCTTTTGGATCAACAGCGAGGTGCTGTCCTGGCTACATCACAACTTGCCAAATGTCTCTTGATAAACTTTGGTGAATTTATTTTTCTGAGAATTACTGTATATTCCAACATCACTATTTCCCTGAATCTGTCGATAGATTTGGCTTAGTGTAAGTGTAAGGTTAAGTGATCTTATCATTTGAGTCCATACTCTAATCATGTTACTCTTGCTATTACAATTTCTTGTTGTCTTGCGTCTGAAAATATCCTACTACTGCGACCCAGTTGATTGATGCTGGTGGTTGGAGAGCGATACACCCGAGTTCTATGGAAACCTATAGTTCTCAAGATTACTTCCATGATTGCGTTTGCTCTCTCTCGTATTCGAAAGTGGGGGGATGTACTGTATGTGTCATACAAATAAATCTAATTTTCCGTAACTCTCGGATTATCGAATGCAAGTTATGCGCGCGCTGGATTAACAATAATAACCACATACAATGAGACTTAAGTTTGAGATTGCTAAATCTCATGGAACACTTTGTTTGCTTACCGCGTTGTTTGTACTTTTTACTTATGACGGTAATGAGAGGGTTTACAGAAGAAAATTTTGGATACACTAAAAAACTTCTATTAATGAGGGTAGGAAGAATAAGCGCAGTTTTGGAAGAAATATACATAGAGTGACATTTGTACACTAAGAAATCACCCGCAGCTACAAACCCTCGACATAAACAAGCCTTCGCATGAACACAAAAGTAACTTCTTTAAAGATCTCATAACAAACAGAAAGGGAGGGCTTTGGTGTGCCTACAAATTATCCAACCTCTTCAGGTGAAATGCAACCCGTCTCTTTGAACTTGGAATTTTTCGAATGCCGAAGAAGAGGGTCTGTACTGAGTTCATGTTCAGCAAGTTACGTAAATGGTTACAGAGTGATGTGATTTGTCTGTAGAGTATGAATTTAGGTTGTAGCCGGTCAAGGATCAATACCGAGGAATAAAGTCAAATGATAAGAGAATGTGCATACGTCCAATGGACTCTGATCCTAGAACGCGTCCCTTATTCCTTGAACCAGGATGCCTTGATGCGCTTAACAAAATACGGAAAAGAAACATGGCTCCAAATACACTGCCGCCAACTGGCAGACGCAACATACTGAAGACCATCTTAGAACTCGGTCCGCCACCGGGCAGACGACCTCATTCCGTCACCTGTAAACAAAATACATGGCTCCAAATACACTGCCGCCAACTGGCAGACGCAACATACTGAAGACCATCTTAGAACTCGGTCCGCCACCTGGCAGACGACCTCATTCCGTCACCTGTGAACAAAATACATGGCTCCAAATACACTGCCGCCAACTGGCAGACGCAACATACTGAAGACCATCTTAGAACTCGGTCCGCCACCTGGCAGACGACCTCATTCCGTCTTACCCGTTTACCTTACTACAAAGAGGCTACCCGCCAGCTGGCAGGCGATAGCATTTGTTGAAATAAGGTGCGACAGAGGAGCTTTTCCCGCCAACTGGCAGACGAAAAAACTCATGAACGCGCAGGCAGGAGTCTACTCGCCAACTGGCAGACAGCTTCCCATCCCCCCTGTAGCTCCTACTAGGCGTGCTGACGAAATAATTGTCGATGTTATGATACAGAACGCTGGGCGATGGGGGTGTGAACTTTTCTTACAGGCAGTGCAACGGTCGGTCTTCATTCTCTTCTTCAGTATCATTGATTATAGAACGCGAAATCGTGCTTATCCCCTATTTACGTTGCAGGAGCGTGACTTTTGTATTACATCTCTGGCCTGTTAAAATCTTTGTATCCTTGTACACGTGATTCCCGCTTTCTCGATTCCTGTTCCCTTAGCAGATTGAAACCAAAGTACATAAACCCCCGTAAGCCTACTCTAATTGATGCTGTCACTGTAGTAAGGACAGTGATAGCTGAGCTAAGTGAGCACAGAACCGCATACAATTCGCTCTCCCGCATCATAATAGCCGACCGTAACATACAGTGAAACGATAATTCGCAAAATCGATACTTTTTTCAATTTCCGAAATATTTATAATAAAATTTTACTCGTAAAACCGATAAGGCATATGAGATATTAATGTTAATATAGATCTCGCAAAACCGATAATAATAAGGCATATGAGATATTAATATAGATCTCGCAAAACCGATAAGTTCGATAAACCAAATTATAAGGTTGTACAGACTAACAATGCATGCATCATAATTGGCCATCATACTCCTAATTCGAAAAACCGACATTTCAGCGCTATCGGTTTTCCGAGGTTTGACTGTAATATCAGTTTTACGACGAATTTTCATATAAATTGCACAAGAATTGAAAATTGTATCGATTTTGATGGTTTTGGTTTTTCGAGGTTTGACTGTAAAGGTGAAATGATCATTTGCCTTTCTTCTTCGATTTACATAGTCAACCTCGTTAATCCGAAGATTAAGATCTCATCAATAACATTTGCAATTCAATTTTATTTTTCAATCAAAAGCAAAAACCCTATTACTGTTTAATCTGTCAGGTCGTTCATCTGTTAATTTGTTGATTGGGCTTGGGTAGTATTATTATTATTATTATATAATTTACCCAGACGTTTGTCCTTTCTTGCCAATCATTGATACTGTTTTCTGCTTCTTATTTTTTGGCGTTGGATGGACATCAGGTATCTTAGTGACATCTGACATCAACTTTCTCTTAGCTTTCCATCTTGTAATATTAGTAGAATTCTTTTCATCATTACTCACTACTTCCATTGTTTGCAATATTAGAAGCTAGAAGAAAAGGAAAAATAAGCATTTTAAGAAATTTAAAAGCAAACTGATGTAGACTCACTTTTGCATATATAATTTCTACTAGAACATCCAGAGACTTGTGGAAATTTTTCACATTTGCGTACACCTCAAGCGGTTCTCCTCTCGTGTAACGGCAAATATACCCAGCTGGGCAATCAAGATTCGTGCGAATTAAAATTGCACCTTTAAAAAATACAACGGTCATTAAAATGTGAGAAGAAAAAACTACATTAAGAAGTTCACACACTAACCAGCATGTGCAAAACCAACTATATTTAGTTTCCTCAACTTCTGTTCAGCAAAGCCCATCTTGCTGGCAAGATGAACCAAAATGTCTTTTAATGTTCGAGGCAAACTCAGGCCACATTCTGTCATCAACTTTGTGCCATGCACACCCTCCCATTTTGCTCCTGCTTCAGACACTGCCCAGTCAATCTGTGTTGACCCAATAGTTCTTACATAAGCATCTCCTTTTTTCCCAATGGCTTTTCGCTGGATTGGCCCAACATTTGCCAGTGTTCTATATCGATTCTTTCTTTCAGAACATGTACATGCCACACCCACCTTCTCACCACTACATTTCAAAGAGAAAAAAAAATCTTAGACTCATGCAGGAAGTACAAGTTGGCTTGTATTATTAATTACCCAATAACATAGGTGTATGGTGTATCTGAAAATGCAATGTCAATTGTTCGCCAAACATTAACACAATACCAGCCTTCTGGCATAGCAAGAGTTAGAGGGTTTGGTTGCATTTCGAGGAGTCGGACCCTGTATCATATTGCATTAATATAATGAATAGTAAGGCACAAACAAGAAAGGGTTTTGCATCTCACCAGTCCATTACTGTGGTCCTGACGTGTTCATACATGAAATCTGTTTGTGGGTTGTAGTTCTGCCCAAGTCGAGAATGTGGTGTGTTCAATGCTTCTCGTATTTCTTGAGTTGAGCTCTGTAGAAGGGAATCAAGCTTTACAAAGAATGGTCACAGAAAAGAGATTATAATTCAAAATTTGACTTGCCTTCGCAAAAGTATCTATATATTCAAGAAGCTCATCATCAATTTCTAGTTGATCTTCACCATTCTTCTTTTCAATGATTTCAAATAACTCTTCTTCTGTGAATGCATTTTTGATGAACGGATCTTCAGGGTCAAGAATAAAAGAATGAACAAGACTAAAAAATCAACATTGTTAGATAGTTTCTTCACCAAATACAGAGAGAAAGCATTAATGTAACAATTCTTACTTATGGTATTGGCATGTCATTCCAAGCTCATAAAGTACATCTTCAACATATGTGCCTGATTTCAACTTCCATTTCTTTGAAGTTTCCAATTCAGCGAACCTAAATATAAAGTTAGCAGTGATTAGTAAATCTAATGAAATATGATGCAAATAAAGTGATATACTAATACTATACCTTTGTGTAAAAAGATCACTATCTTTTAGTCCAAATTCACAGTCATCTTCACTGCTAGTGCTAGTGCTAGTGTCTGATTCATCATTTCCCTAAATAGTAATGCAAAATAAATGAGGAATAAGTAATTATGCATGCCATTACTACAAGCTAGAATGCGCAAGAATTACCGGCAAGATCACAATTCGTTTTTCAGTTTTTTTAGTTTCCTTCATATTGACTTTCTAATGATATTGTTATCAAGCGAATTAAATTTTATGTCAAACAAATAAAAAAAAAACAAGTGCAAAACTCACTGAACGCAAGTGATCGCTTATTTCTTTCGAGACATAATAATTTCGATATGAGCTCTTCGTGAGCTGAAAAAGTTGGGAGGGGGTCAACACGTTTGATCTGAATGATACCAATTACCACTTTACACATATTACTACATTCTCCATATGTTCAGCTGATTTTGCAATTTCGTAGCGCACACACAGATCAGCATGACGATCCAAAGCGCTTGCGGTTTCTTCATCGAGTTCTACAAATTTCTGTACATAATTTAAACCTACCTTTAGTAAATATATTAATGAATGCAACAACTTGTTATCATCGTCCCATGGACTTATCTGATATTCTATCAATTTTTTGAAAAAAACACGGAATATCGAGCTGATCTTCTTCCTTCGGGATAAACTTCGCAAAGTTTCCAGCCATATTTCTTCGGCCTTTGCCGGGTCCTCGATTATGGATCCTGACTTTATCAGTTGCAACACAAACGTACGGTAATCCCAGTTTTTAAGGGCCATTTGTTGCAGCACTGGGTGTATATCAGTAGGCATGACGAAGGATTCCGAGGTCTCCGGGACAGTTGGTGGGTTAAATGACGACACTTCATCAGAAACACAAGCGAACGACATGTTCAGTTTGTTAGAGGATGGCGTAAGATAAACAGTGTTATTGTGCAAGTCCGCGACGCGTTAATGATGAAAAAAATGCACGGGCCATGTGATCAGAAAATTGTGGTGTTACAAAATACAAGCAGTTTCTATATCGATATTAGTATTATTGATGACATTACTACTTAATTTTAAAAGGGCTTGTGGAAAATTCCATCAGTAATATTATTCTACAAGGTATATGACATTGATTGGAAGGTAGAGTTCGTAGCGCGATTCGCAATAGGCACATTGTCTAATATCACAACATCTAATCAACACTGTTCATACTAACTTATAGCTTACGTAGCTTACGGACAACAGTATATATCTATCGTATGAGATTATTTACACTTATCCTTATCCCGACGTTGTACCAGATTTTTGATCTCACGCTTGTTTGTGTCATGCATATGATGCTCGTTCAACCACTATGAATCATATTTGGGGGCTATTGCTACATATTAATATGCTGATTTCTTTGCCGATCATTTTTTGACATCTAACTCCAAGATTTTAGGTTCACAGTTTAAAAATTTTTATTAATTATAAAGTTCTGAGAGTTTTAAGCATTTGAAAAGCAACAGTTTTCTAACACTAAAAATTTCGGATGGCCAATTGGGCAACTTTTATCTAACATTTCATTACCCAATGAAGCGATAAGTTTAGCATTTATTGTTCCGTGTTATTATTCTTTATCGATTCACTATGTCTTGATAAACTAAAAAAAAAAAGCTGCACATAAACATGTGTTTCGTGACAAGAGGGGCAAATTTTTTAAAGAAGATAAATTCAACTGATCGATACAGAATCAAGCACATTTGAATTAATGGAGACAGTATTGAGCAATGACTCAGGAAAACGATTAGGTAAGTGATTGGGAAAGCGAGATATTCGGGACAGGAATTTCATGGATAATTTTCGGTAGAAGTGGAGAGCAGGATGCAAGTTTAGAGAAAGCAAACGTAGTCCTTATAACATATTAATATGGAAACCACCAAATCGACATATTATGATAATGAGGACAATATATGGATTTGTATAGATATGTATTATAGATAACAGTGGTGATGAAATTGGTCTGAAGCATCGCTAAGCTCCTTGTCTTTACAATGGTACTCGGCGGTTGTGTTTATAAGAGAGATTATTTATTATTGAAACATGAACCATCTTACATAGCCTCTGAGATTACCATTCTGTTAATTGATTCTAATATTTAAACGTGTTTTCTCTATGCCTGTAACGTTCTTTTCTTTAGATAAAAATTAGCTGAAAAGCTATCTACGCGTGAACGAAACAGTCTGTATTTAACAACTTAACGCTGTACATCGTATAGAATTGATTTATTAACAATTGTTGCTTATTTTAGTTAATAACAAACCCTGAATATTAAGGAAGCTTTAAATAATATAAAAATGACGTAAATAATTTGGTAAGTGATATCTAATATATTCTTCCTATACAGTCCATCGTATTTTAATGAAAAACTTAGAAATATAAACCAGTTACATTTCATGAGACGGTAAGTACGATGTGTCAATAATTAATAAATACTCCAATCTATCAACCAGCTATTATAAGCATAATTTACAAACTGATTAATAAAATAAGACCGGTCATTGACTGGGAGTCTTATAACCAAGAATTACATATATATGCAGCGCACACCATTCTAGAGTTAGAAGACTATTTTCGAATAATATAACCATGCAGTTTATTAACAGTTTTTTTTCTGGATACCACATTTGCGTTAGAATATTGCAAGATCAAGTACCGAAGAGAATGTATATGATTAAAAATAATTGTATGTCTTTCGAAGATTTTTAATATGGCGAGTCGCTTTATGGTATGAGAGAAAGTGGAAAAACCGTGGCGTGGCTATTTACGATTGTAAATATAACAGAGTATTGTCTCATTCTCTTAAAGAATTTCAACAACCTGTTTAGGCTTGAAGACAAGAGTGAAGTAACTTCAAACCGTGCAAAAATTAATATGCGTATCGGATTGGCTTTACCACATTCCAACCTAAGGTAATCTTTGAAACTTTATTTCTCGAATGTTCACGCTCTTGAGGCAGGCGGTTTCGAAGTTTGTCTCAGATTGGATAAAATTATTGCGTATGTATGGGTAAAGATGCGCAGATTCCATAAAAAGTCTAACGCGCAACCAAAGGTTTTACATTTATATATTCAATTGTTTAATTATTTCTTTTAAAATTACTTTACATATTAGTGAATTACAACATTTTTAATAACGTAATATGGTTATTATGACGATTAATTTGATTTTCAAAGACGAGAAATCGATTTTCGTCATGCAAAAAGGATGCTGAACATTAAGTACGATTTAAACGGCTAATTTGATTCTTCAAATATCGCTCGTCATCATTCAACAAACAGCTCAGCAACCAACAATCCGATGTTTGTCATGCTTGCATATTTGTTTACTATAACTTACCTTTGAAATATCAATATATGATATGGTCCGGCGCAAAAAAGTTGATACACGAAATTGTCACCTGAAATAAAATGTAAGGAAAATGTCGAACTTCAAATATTCGTAACAAACTTGATCATTTATCTTTCCCATGGAAGACCTAGATAGAGAGCGAAGTTCTTTAACCAGTAACGAAAAACGAATGATTATTCGCGTTCACCAATACTTTTAAACGCTCGACAGTACCAGACGCAACGTACAGACTTACCACTACGCAAGGAGGTTGCTTCGGTCCTTGGAATTGGTGAGGCAACCCTTGCGCGAGTGGTTGCTGAACATAATAGCAGTAAAAAATGAAAAATTCTCAGAGCGTTCAGAGCGAAGAATGCAAGGGCGTCCAAGGAAACGCCCCGACCACAATGTTGTTGATCTCATACATAAGTTGCTAGAACTGGTCCACATCCTAATCTTCTTGCTATTAGAGACAAATTATTGCATGCATTTAACGAAAAGGTTACGTCTAAGGTAATTCTTGGGTTTTGGAAAAGATCGCCAAAGAATTAAATGATGATATATTATTGGTCGAAAGTGATAGTGAAGCAGTTGAAGAGATTGATGACTAGTAAAACTGTTTTGTCTGTGCATGTTTTAATAAATTTCTACTGATACATTCCTCAAAACCCAATTTTATTTAAGTATATGAATGAATTCAAAAAACAATTTTCTACTATAAGCATATTGGTGTATCAACTTTTTTGCGCCGGACCATATCAATGTAATGTAACACTTCAACTCTGAAAACTTATATAAACACACCTTTTCCCCCAGCCTTGACCTCATCTTCACATCAGTGAAAATACTGAAGCTAGCAACACTCAAGCAAGCAACAAATATTCTCATCAGCAACTGAGAAACAAATTCGAACAAAATCAAACACTTACCGATACCCAATGCAGGTCAATGGCCAACAACTATCTCCCGAAATTTTCATCGAGCTCATTAGCTCAAAGAATTGGCAACTCAAGGCCAACGAACACTACTATACTGCCACCAGAGAAGAACAAGGACAAAGGCTCACGATCTGGGCCTACTTCCACGAAGTCTACAGCTACCTTGAGGCCTACTAGCCAAAACGAATCAATACAGTCCAATACCAGGCACTCTCATGCAATTACCCCTATCCAGAGTTCCTGTTCAAAAACGACGAAGCCATCTGAAGATTCCAAGCCACATGCCACACTCTCGACGAAGGGGAATCCAAAAGTGGCAAGAAGAAAGTAAGCCCAATCCAGGATATCAAGCCCTTGGATCCTGGATATACGTCGACGACGAAGATGGATGGGTGTTCAGAACGATCGAACAACAGCTTAAAAAACCCACCATCACGGAAGAGGAAGTCACCTGGGCATACTCCGGCTCCCGAAGTGAAGAAGTCGAGAAATACGCCCGAAGATACCAGTACGACAACAAGAGGAAGCGGACTTCCAATATGTCAGTCGACGATGGAACGAGGCTCAACAGTTCGAAGAAGAGAGCAATTTGTGGACGCAATGGACCTAATATATCAGCGTCGCTTCAGTGATGGGCTCCAAGCCTCAGCCCAACAAAAAGGGGAAAAGCACTTTGAGAAAGAACTTGAAATAATTTTAGAAAGTTATAAAACGTGTTTGTTGCCATGTGCTAATTATAGATATTTCGGTTCAGTGAATCAGACAGCAAACCAATTATGAACACTCTCAAATGAGGGAATTCAACTTGTCGAATATTCAATAGAATATTCCCGTTATACTATTCATCCCCTAGGTAGGATGTTATCCATACTCGGTTGATAATAACGATGAAAATGTATATAGCAATGAGATTACTTCATCGATGTGTTAAGTGAATAAATAAAACTTTGTTCGAACGGCGAACAATTATTTACAATTTATCCAACCATTATAACCATACGATACGATATTAATCTTTCTTATTCACATTAATCACATCGGAACCATAGCATTTATCATGTTAATTAAGAAAGTTATTAAATGTTCGCAACGTAGGAACACATAGTAAGATTACTACGCTTTAAACCGACGGAAAGGCTTGTCCCCGTTTTGAAACAAATAATGGTATTAACGCGACATCATTAACTCTCTTTCGTAACGAACGTTATAATAGGAACGAACGTTCTAATTACAGCATTAACTTTAATCGTTTTCTTATTACTCTCAACCTTTGGGAGGTTCTCAGAATACCTAACATTTCAACCTTTCGTTATGAATAGTCAATCATAATCATCGGACTAGTTGTAGTACAATAATCGAGTATCGCTCGTAGCGAAACAAGATTTAGTATACGTTAAATCTAATACTAATGTTAATGTCGATCATCAAATTCAGGGTCGATATGCAAGGTCGATCATGTTAAATGCGTAAACAAAGTTGGTTGGATTTCAAATGCGATCGCTGGATAAACTAACTAAACAAAAAGTGTGAGCAGAGGAGATTGGAGAGTGAAGGGAAAGTAATTCGGAGAGTGGTTGGGCAAATGGTTGCGAGAATGGTTGAGAGAGTGGTTGGGAGGGTGATTGGGAAGAGTTGAGAGAATGTGAAAAAGAGCAACGGCGCGAGATATTGAAAGAGAATAAGAAAGCTATCGAAGAAGCGAAAAGGGAGATGGAAATTAACACCCATGGGTATAGAGTTTCTGGTTGTTGTGTTGTTAGCAATCGATGAAAAAATCGATTTCGCGTTTTCGAAGAATCAAGCCAATCGGTATATGCACACTTAATAGTTTGGTGCCGATTTTTTGCATAACATTTATCAGTAAGAAATGTGTAAATACAGGATTGTTGGTTGCTGAATTATTAGTGATTTATGACGAAAATCAATCCAATCGATCAAAAATGCTGAATATTACCATGGTTATGATAGCGAAGATAAACTCAATAACAAATAAAAAAGCGTACGGGTAAACAAATATAAGGTGTGCAATGCAATTACATCTTTAAATCGAACCTCCTATAAACAAATAGGAATGTTATTATTCACGTTCCTCATAATAGAAAGGAAAAAGAAAAAGAGGAAACAGAACAATACTTACCGTACATTGTACTATTATTGCACGTTCGCTGAATTAGTCATTAACCAGATTATTCCACTTAGTAAAATTGTTAGTAATCAGCCAGATTATCCCATCGTAATGATCATTAATCATTTAACTAACCCAGATAACTGACTGTACTGTTAGTTAATAAATAATAATAACAAAAAATAAACATCTGGCTCAATTAATAGTAAAATATGGCTATTAAACACAGTTTATTTAAGCATTCGATACTTGCCCGACAGTTCACTTATTCAGACTACATTAACATCAGATCATTTACGGAGCTGCAAAATGCCGACACTAGAAACATGAAAACGTCATCTAGATTTCTTTCACGTTTTACGTTTTAACTTTGTATATACTCCACCCCGATGTGTTTTACAAACGATAAAGCAATGTATGCAATTGTTAATCATCTTGGAGAATAGCACCGATGAACAGTCTTTTATGCAATTTCGAAAGATTTTATTAAATCATAAATAATCTACAACATTATTGCCCCTGAAATTAAAACATACCATTTCAAAACCGAAACTCCTTTTTACAATCTATAGACTATTTGTGAAACGTTTCAGAATATATCGTAGGAACTAAATTCAGACCTCTAATTTCATCATTATATTTTGTGGGTCGGCTTCGGCGAAGAATTAAAAGACGAATAGAGGCATATAAGATGATTACGCATCCCATTCCGAGAGCTATTAGCCAGTAAAGCGGACTAAGCTTGTAGCTCGTTTGGAATGCCACGTTGACAGGAGGAATATAAACGATAGCCATTGCCAAAGCTGCACCACCAGCGACACCGGCAAAATTTCGCGGATTCGAGAACATATATTTGCCAAACGGTAAATTAAATCTGGCTTTCACGGCAAAAAGATTAAACATTTGTTGAATCATGATTGCGAGATACACTATTGATTGTCCTTGTCGTAGGGCTTCTATTTGTTGATCTGCAGATAAAGTTTTACCACTGGATGTTTTGTACGGAGGAGCCCCATCAACGAAATATACACCCTGTTTTTGCATATCTCGTGCATCATGAGGTGATATGCCATTATGGTTTAAGACAATCAGGTAGGCAAGAATCGCGCCAATTGATTCGATTATTCCAATCTCCAGGTAGGCCCAACTTAAAACGTTTCCATCTACAAGTATTTCTCCCTCGCCTCTGTCCAATTTCTGTTTCCACCACTGTTTACTCGTCAATTTCTTGAAACGTAAAGCAATTCGGTCCATTCTGGAAATATCCTTTGGTAATCCTGTCTCAGGATCTGTAATAGTTGGTATGCGCATAAGAGCACGACTCCGAATCTTTTCCGTAGTTTTTGTCGTAACTGGCCTTCGAGGAGGCAATCTCATTAATCCGTCTTCACTTTCCGGCTTATCCCAAGCAAAAGATAGAGCAGCGAATAATTCATATCCCAGATCAATGACTAAAATAAGAATGGCTGATAGCGGTAATGGAAGAGGAACGACAACGTACAGAAGAGCAGATGCAATCTCAGGCATTAAATGAGAAAGTGTATACTGAATGGATTTCTTGAGGTTGATAAAGATTAAACGCCCTTCTTCGATCCCCTTCACCGTAGATGCAAAATTATCATCCAATAAAATCATAGCTGCTGCCTCCTTTGATACATCTGAACCAGACTGATTCATTGCAATCCCCAGATCTGCTTTCTTGAGAGCAGGTGAATCGTTGACGCCATCGCCAGTAACTCCTACAATATGCCCCATAGCCTGAGCACGTTTAACTATTTCAAGTTTGTGTCGAGGTGATGTACGCGCAAAGATTATTTCATTTTTAGAAAATATAAGGTCCCAATCGTAATCGCTTAGACTATCGATTTGCTCTCCGTGAATTACAATTGCACTGTATTCCTCTTCCCTAACTTGCTCCACTGGTATTTTCTTACGCCTAGCCACCATTTCCTTCGTATCAGACAACATGAGATTGATCTTACGTCCAATTGCTTCAGCTGTTAGCGGATGGTCACCAGTCACCATGATAACGCGAATTCCCGCAGATCGACAACGTCCTATAGCTTCACGAACACCGTGTTTTGGAGGATCCTCGAGAGAGACCAAGCCAAGGAAACAGTAATTGTCCATAGGATAATTCTTGTCTTCTTTTTTGAACTTGTAATCAGCCGGATATTGACTGCGCGGCAATTGCAGTTGTGCAAATGCCAAAACACGATGACCTTTCGACGCCATGAATTCATACGTATCGTTATACTGCTGTTTGTGCTCATCCGTCAACTGGATCACTCCATCTTCAGTTAAAATAGTGGAGCAAAGTCGTAGGATGCGTTCAGGTGCGCCTTTTATGTAGAGGGTTAGATCGCCATTTTCATGCGGTTTCTTGTTGATTGTAAGCGCCCATTTAGTATCAGAGTTGAACGGAATTTCGAAAACTTTCTGATGGCTGGCAACGACTTTATCGTAGTCTGGTATATTTTGACCGGCAAAGCGAACAAGTCCCGTCTCTGTTGCATCACCGAGAATTTCTCGATCGTTAAATGGCACATCCGTTCGATCAAACTTTGCGCGCGAACATAGAGCAGAATTCAAAATAATTTCTTGAATACCGGGGGCATTCACATCAAATGGTGAGTCATTTTGAGGGTTTCGGAAAGTATTGTGCAATTTCAATGCAGTCCAAAGGTAAGTCACAGTCATTCGACTTCGGGTTAGAGTGCCGGTCTTATCCGTGGCCAATAGAGTTATAGCGCCAAGCGTTTCCACTCCTTGAAGATCCTTGACTAATACATTCTGTGCAGCCATGCGTTTGGCAGCAATTGTCAGCAACACCATGACAGTAGCCGGTAAACCCTGTGGAACCCAAGCCACTAATACAGACATGGCAAAATTGAGGGTAGGAGAAATCTGATTATGATAGACTTTCATTCCGGCGCCGAAAAAGACAAGAGCTGTTATTATGGCAATTGTTGCAATAATTTTCACAAAGTCGTCTATTTCGCGTGCCAAGGGGGATTTATTTTTCTTCTCTCCCGCAGTCAAACCGGCAATTTGACCCAGTACTGTGTGATCGCCTGCACGAATGACAATACCATAACCCTCTCCAGAGACAACAAGAGTGCCGTTGAAACAAAGATTCGTAGCTTCCAGAGCATTTTTATGAGTGTTGGTTGGTATTCGCTCTTGTGGTTCTGATTCACCGGTCAGAGAGGAGTTGTCCACTTTCAAATCAGTAGTCGCAAACAGCATCATATCGGCAGGAACTTTGTCACCCATTTTTACCATTACGACATCTCCGCAGACAATATTTGCCGCCTGTATTTGGACCAGTTTCCCATCACGTACGGCAAAGCACTTTTGTGGAATCATGTTCAAGAAGGATTCAAGAATTGCGGCAGACTTTTGAAGTTGATAAAACTCTATGAAAGCATTAAGGAAAGCAACAGCGATCAAGATAGCTCCAAGGTATATCTAAATCGACGTGTTTGGTTAGTTAGCAATGCAAGCCAATGCTGACTTGTGGTATAAGAAGCCACAACACGACAACTCACGTTAGGCTTATTAGCTTCATAATCGATAGCTAACAGAATATATTGGAAAATTGCAGCAACAATCAACAATATATTGAACAAAGTGAACAAACACTCCAAATATTTGATGACTGGATGGGTCTTCTTTGGCGGTGTCAGGACGTTTGGTCCCTGTTCAGCTAATCGTTTTTCGGCCTCTGCAGTTGACAATCCTCCCAACTGAGGTTTCTGGACGTTAATTTCGACCTTATATCGCAGGGCGATTTCTTCTGGTGTAAACAAGTGTTCATCCTAAAGATAATAGATCACATTAATATCGTCACGAAAAAAGGTATGGGATCAGAGTGAGTTGTGTGTATAAAGCATACTAACAATATCGAGAGGTTTTGACTTGCCACCACGGTCAGTAGCATTTTGCTTTTCGGTATGTGAGGAGGGAGGTGGTGGTGTCGGTTCGTTTGCGTGCGGACGCTCGGGTTTTTCGACACCGGCGAATTGAATTTTTTGGGGCTGGTCTGCCTGTGGAGTAATCTCTGAAGTATCATCAGGCTGTGACATGGTTGTATTCGTAAAACGACGTGTTCTTGCAGTAAAAGTAGCCGGCAACGCTACAGAAGGGGAGTTTATAGCTTATTGATCTCAAACACTCCGCTTTGAGACAGACTAATCTTGCGTTGTTATCAGCAGCGAGAACACAAGCTACTTTGAGAGAAAGTCTCTTTGTAAACCTATTTATATTCTTCTCAAAATTTTACTGAATATGAATATGTCACACACAACTGGAAGAACGTGAACATGAGGCTAAAAATAATGGTGATGCAATCGTCATGATTGCAATTACAATCGGCTTATTGTTGATTTTAATACCATATAAATTGGTGGAAATCTGCTAAATCTGTTCAAATGGAAGGTGTAATAAAAACCGGGGATCTGCTGTCAACGGGCGAAGGCACCAGTGGAGATTTTGCACCAGGTTGTACTATGATCGGACAGCGCTAAGGGGGCGTCTGATAATTAACAGAATGCATGGCACCCCGTACAGCAAAGTTGTTACGAGATATCGTGTAACAAACCAATCGAATGCAGCAGTTCACGAGACTGTCTCTGGGTAAGGCAATCCATGAACGATACAGTTTAAATTTTTTTTTTCGCTGTTACGTAAATTAGGCAAGAGCGTCCTGTTTGGCTCAAACAGTGATAGTCATATCAAACACGTGATAAATGATTGAAGTAATAGTAACACCTATGTTGATTTATGACGTATGTATGTATGCTATATGACATTGATTGCCAAGAGTGCGCAGATATGCGCTAAAGCTAGTTTGATTTGTCAATTAGTAAAAAATGAAAATTCTTTTCTCCGAACACCCCCTCTAGGGATTGCCCGTACGAATCCGCGATATGTCGAGTTGCGAAGTTCATTATGATATGTATGTATCGGCTTCAAAAACCATTGCGATTCTGCATAGTAACAGTAAACAGGGACAATAAAGGTTTTCGGGAAAAAAGGTTTCGCACTAGTAATTTGGGGAACTGGCCACTTTATCGCTAACTGAACTGAATAGTTATTGATCGAAATTACATGTTGGGAGGAGAAAAGACTTCTTTTTTTTTTTATTAACTGATAAGAAGATAAGATTTAATAGATTTAATTAATATTACACAATGATAGTCTGGAGAATAGACATCAGGGTTTCGATTAACTTAACATAAATGAGATTGATAATCTGGTAATCCGATATGTAACTCATCGACAATATCGAGACAAAGACGGGGAAAAACCTGCTTTCTCTTGAGTCGCATTATAGAACCTTATATACACAGCCAAGGCTTGTTCAATATGGTTAGTTCACCTACTGCTGGTACTACAATAATACCTTACGTCGTGCAATCAGAATGAATACAATTTTTGGTTATCAGAATAGACGATATTGCGAGTTCTAATAATGATGCACGAATTGGAACATGTGGTCACAATTGTGCTGGGCCCTGAATCAGCAATATACGCAAAATGAAATCTAAAAAGTCTATATGATTTTTGAGCTTCAGAGACAAGCAAGACGTTTACATCAAAATTTATTCGCTGTAAAATTGCGCACATTAGGTTCAAAGTCATGTATACACTATCTAAGAAGAATGACTCGGGTATCGATTATAAAGCTCACGCATACGCATCGAACTACAGCTCCTTTCCCCCGGAAAGTATAACGATACTTATGTTTTACAGGCGAATTTTCGAATAAAAGATGTCAGTGTAGGTTATAAAACATTATGAGACATCAAATCCTTCAGGGTTTCTGGTAAAGGTGATTAATTCAACGTTTAATTGGTTAAGTTAAAACATATACAACACATTTAATGTAGGATTATCCATGCATTAAACTATTATAAATCAAAATATGGAACCAAGAATTACATCATAATCACTGTTATTAGAAGCATTCTGAAGATCAAAAAATCGCTCCATTAATATGGTTTTTAAAGTAAACCTCTCCAAAAACATCAAAAAAATGAAAAGTGAAACAATAAAATAAAGGTTGACTGTAATAAAGTACATAAGTAAACATTCTTTTTCAACAGGACTGTTTGTGTTATGATTTTATCTATGACGTTATTCATCGGCAGAAAGTTTTTATTTCTTGCATTTATGATAACAAAAAACCTTAACATAGAATTCGCATTACTTTCAAGTTGAAAATTACTCGCTTACTTTAGCCAAAAAATATGGTTTATTGGACGACATTTACGATAACTTTTAAGTCTCATGTTTGTATGTTTATTGTTTGAGATGGCTTTCGAAAAATATTCGATTCGGGACAATATAATATACGCGAAAAAAGCTTTCGGAATAGAATGTGTGTCAAGTAAATGTTAATTTTTCCCGAAACATGCGTCGAATCAAAAAGTTGTCTAACAGGTTTTGTACGTTCTAACCTTATACACGTAGCACTGACAAAAAACGCAACCTCCTAACTTTGCAATTCGCGCAGTTTGTCTTATTTATTCACACCTTTTGTTTTGTTATTAAAAATACTATGATAAAGCCTTCGTTTGATCAATTTCGTAAGACTATAGTTTCTCTATGGGCAAATGGTACTCAAGATGCCAACACATTACGTAAACTGACTTCTATTTCGCTTCCACAATATATGATTACCTACTAAAACTTAAAAATGGAACATCTCTGGAACCTAAACCATGTTCGAAAACTCTCTTTCAATCAGCATCGTTACCCTGGTCAACTTGTCTCAAGTAATCCATACTTTACTTCTGCCAAACTTGCAAATATATTAAATAAGCATTATCTCGATCTTAATGTCACTAGTCGTACAGTGCTTAATAATCTCCACAATTTCAATACCATTGCACGGTCCCAAATGTCATTTGGTGCACTATAAATCTGGTAAAACCTCCTCACAAAGCTATGAAAAAAGCACATATACTCAATTTGACTCATAGCATGCCATCAAGATTATTGAGCAATAAGTAAGCCGAGACAAAGTGAACACTTTTACTATCAGCTAAAAATGGTTATATAGCAGGAAATTAAAATGTGACTTGTTAAATTTGGATGCAATAGGAAAGTCAAAACCAGCGTCCGAGCATAGTCACTAACAAAACACTGCTGCTAGTTAACTGCAGCATAATAGATTAGTGATAGTCAAGAATATTAGTATTAACGAGCGTTTATTATTATGTTGAAGAATAGTTTACTTTTATTTTGATGTATTGTTTTGCAAATAAATTTGTTGTTATTATACTGTATGTTGGTTGAGCCACCCCATTAAAAATTGGGGGTAAATTATTTTATTGCAAAGATATTTTTTTTCTGCAATTGTCAGTAGTATTGGTAAGTTGGTAGTTCATAGTTCAATGTCTTTTTTTATTTCCAGAAATTTATCGATTTGACTATTTAACTTCCTCAAAGTACCATTTATGTAACGTTGCAGACGATTATGCCGATTCTGGAAAGACTTCTCATAGTCGGCTTTTGGGATGGTTCTAACAACTGCCTGGACGGCCTTTGCCAAATTTCCGACCTTATCCCTCCAGCTGTTTCTTTATTCGAGGGAATAAGAAAAAATACAAGGAATATGGTCCGAACTATATGGTAAGTAGGGAGAAAGTTTCAATCATTCGTTATTAAGATACTCCGTCAGGCTATAATTTGGTATAATGTTTCCTAATACACGTACTAATACAAAGAGCTGCACCGGTCTTTCGCTTGCAGTCTGCCTACACTAATAATTATAGCTGTAAATCGGATTAAAAATTTTCTTTTCCGTTATTGAGTTCACACGGTCATTGGGCGAAATGTCTCTTTTTGTATACTGATTTGGCATGTCATCTAGGATAATGGATAAGGTTATTTATTTCATCCTCGTATAATATGCGAGACAGCACACACTATCGATAAATGGGCGTGCGACCAAACTAAACACTTATCTTACGAATAAACCAGCATGTCGAAATTACGATACAAATGTATAAAAGCCTGACATGCAAATGTTATTGGACAGTCTTGCAGCCTACAAACTAATTTTAAGTTGCGTATAAGGCAAATATATACTAATGTTTAATTGATTGTGATGAACTCTTCGCTTGAAGTATATAACCATATTTAAAATTATCTAAAATTTTTAATATAAATTAATTTACATCAAATTTACCATGGTACCAAAAAATTACAGCCTTATTAGGAAAACCTGTTCTCATTTGTTTTTAAGAACACAAGTAAAAACCAATAAACGATCATTAACGCTAACTTATAATAAAATACAGAGAATTTTGGTTACGCAACGAATTATTAATAATATACATAGTACTAAAACCACAAGTCTAATTAATAAAACTTATTTGCAAATGTTTCTTTTTTTTACTTTTTAAATGTTTGGCACTTTATATAACGATTAGCTTTAGTTTTATAATTAGTTATTATTCTATGGTAACGCACATAATTATTTCGATAAAAAAATTAAACTTTTATATTTTCGTCCAAAGTTAGTAATAAAATTGAGAAAAGCTCTACAGTCTTCCGTAAACCATATCAAGTTCTTGAAATCACCCGTCTGGATTGTTGCGCTCGTTTTTAAGAGTTATTTGATTGACCTCTTCCGCTTCTTAATTATTGCCTAGATCTTTAAAAAAAAAGAGAGGGTGGGGGGTAAGAACGAATTCCTAACAAGGGAGTGAATGAACGAATCATGTTTGAAGAGCATCGAGGCTACCCAAAGAACTATACTTAATAAATATACCACACAACGCCCAACC
>CAJVPJ010000512.1:0-23161 GCA_910592205.1 Paraglomus occultum | reverse complement strand
CAGTTAGATTTACAGCAACATACTATGAGCCTTGTACTGTCGCTGAACTTTGGAGTTTTGCCGCTTGGGTGAGCGATGCTCAGTTATTCGGTATATTTGTCAGCTCGGTGAATGTGGCACTAATACAGTTTTCTAAAATGTCATGAGCACCCCCAAGACGCCTCTGTCTAAAACTTCTAGGACCTTAGGAGTGATACATAACAATCGATGGTATTGGCTGGGTGACACAAAATCGCACGAATACTCAGTGTAACATTTGGATATGGTCCCAAGTTGAAATTTTGAAATGGGCAAGGGGTAATTGGACCGTTTTAGAATGGGCCAAATTTTGATTTGGTCCAGAGCGCATATATCTAATTCATAAGATACATTGTTGTATGATTTGCTATTGTTGGTGTAGAAGCAATAATGTCTTTCCAACTGTCGAAATATACATGCATGGTGAACCGACTTATCGAGAGATTTTAAATATTAAATTGCTTGGGAAGTTTTGGCCAAAATTGAATCATCGAGAGACCGACTTATCGAGTTTGCATGTGTATGACTTATGTCTGAATTTGGCATATAAATCAATGTCAAGTATGGAACATTGCTACCACATTGTTAAAATAAGCGAGAGCGACTGTAATATTTTATATTAATTATAGACAAATATTAATATGCAACAACCAACATATCGATTTACATAATACGTGCAGTGTCAATAACACTTGAAGCAGCGGTTCACAAGTGCAAGATATAAACGCAAACGTTCAAGTAGAATGCCAGTGAGAATATGCACCATGTAATCTTGTTCTACACATCAGGATTTACAACATACATAAAAAGATAACGCCTTACATTCTTAGAAAATTGGCTGTGCATTTTTTTCATGCATGTAGCGTTTGCAGCAACTGCATTAACTGGTTAACAAAGACACGTGGCGCGTGATTATAGCATGCCTTATTTACATTGAATAACTGTGGTAAAGGGACAATTGTAAGCGTAGGAATATTGTTGTGACAAGGACTGCTGAATGTCACCAATCAGAGACGTAATCCTTGAAGACTAAAGATTTTCCGATCCAAAGTGTTTATTTTACGGAATGACAACTTCCTTCTTCTGAAGTTACGGTTCGACTATGGTTGGTTGTAGTTCCTCTTTACTATTAATGGCTTCTACAACTTATTCCGATAACAAACGTACAATAGTTATTTGAAGGAATCAAAGTATTAACTGCGAAATGGATCTGTCGAACTGATCTATTTACAGCACAGTATGTATACAAAGTAATATTAATCATGAACAAATATATAATTACACTTAATTAACAATTAAGATATTTGCCTAAATATAGAAACATATAACAAAAACCAAAAATCACTTTCTCTGTCTCTCATTCCCCACACGTCACACGCGTTATCTTCCCCACACCTTTACATTCTCCTATCCTCCCACCATCCTTTATTCTCGTGTTCTGGCGAAACTTTGCTACTAAATGACGTCGACAGCTTATTCTTGACATTCCGCAGATATGAAGGATCTATGAAGTAATCCTGTAACAGACCCTCCAATTCTTGGAGCCGTCCTTCTAAATGCGATAAACGTTGCTCGGAGGTCGTGGTAAGTTGAGATGACAATACAGGAGAGACGAGGGGTATGTTCAGCGGATCTTGGATTTTTGTGGGTTTGCGCACAAGATAGTGCAGAGCGCCCCTGTAAAAAGAAATTGGACGTGAACGAAAAGGTAACACGATAGTCGAGTCAACGCAACCACCACCACTCCCTCTCTGGTCAAACGTTCGACATTGACTAGTAAGCAAGTATGCTGTTGACTTACCATGGTTTGAGTCTTGGCTGTCCGAAGAGTACCATATATACGCCACATATTGCCCCAAACGCACCACCAGCCAAACCAAGGGCCGAGAGAATTGTCTTAGACCTAGATTCAAGAGAATACATGATTATGTTACAAACCACCTAATAGTTTACACGCTTATTAGTAGTTCTAAAGTCTGTTACCTTTGTTGTTCCTGGACTTGCTGAAAGTATGATTCCGCTTGAACAGAGAACACTCCGGTATCTCCATCAGGACCAAAGCCTGGAGCATCTGCCCTTAATGGAAAGTATTTCGCAGTAGTTACTATTGTTGAAGTATTGTGATATTGCGGGGCAAAGCCTGATACTGCTCCAAAATCACGAGGATCTATATCTCGGAAGACGTATTGTTGGAATGACATCTGCAATAGTCAAATGGAAAAGAGTTGCAAAGAGGTTTACATTTATACGCGGAAAATGTGTACAGAATTTATTGCCCGTCCAGCCCTTCCTCCGTTTGGTTGCTTACCGAAGTAACCCATCCGGCCATACTGATAAAGTTGTTGGTTTGAAGCCTCATGTCAACTTCATATTTATAATTAGAGTTTTTGAGTTGCTCAGGTCTCCAGAGTGGATTAAAATCTGCATCAGGATGCCATTATCATCATCATTACTACTGCCGCAGTCAACCGTTGTATAAACAAAAACCTCTGTATTACCTGGATTGAACGCTTGCAACGCGAGGGCAGGGATTGATATCGAAGAATTCCAGGCTTTTGGGAGATCTGCTATCTTATAGAAAAAGTCGATTCGAAATAAATCCGTTTTACTAAACATGTACGTTTTATTGGTTGAGAAGAGATAGCAAAATTGATTGGGATCCGAGAAGTTTTTCAGGTAGATGAATTCCTCTCCTGTTGGACGTGTACAGTTCTCAAATCTTAAGAAACGAGAGGGGAAATGTGGAGGCGCGATTACAGTTATTATTTATGAAATGATCAAGAATAGTTACATTTTTACCGACGGCATACTTACACTTCGGTATTAGCTGCTTGCCAGGCGTTGAACGTACATTTTGTTAATATCAGAGGACTAGCTGGAGCACAAATTTCGATTTCTTGGCAACAAGACAAGTCGAAGGGCAGTTGTTAGATTTGCTCGTTCTATCAATGTCATCGTAATGCCAGTAATTCCTTCGCTCACCTGGCACTTGCAACGAATCTAGTCTCTCTAAAGACAGCTTCAGAACCGGCGTATCTCTTGCGATACCCCAACCCAGATAAGCCAAGTAGAACACATAAATGATCACTATAAGGAATCCCACTACAATACGTGACCATCGCAAAAACTTTGGTTCTGGATACTAGAAATATTAAGGACATTAAGTATCAATACAAGTTTAGTAGCAAAAGTTCCTCTTACTAATTAGTACAGACATTCTTTTTGGGGGGGTCGAACATAAACAACATCTTGACAGCGAGCTGTGGGTATCGAGATAGATTGGTCTGCGCATTTGGGCTTATATATGTATTAATGATGAGGCTTATGGCTCAAAAAAAACAAGCCTTTCCTCACAATGAACATAAAGATGACGCTTAGACGTTTTAAGTTAGATCGATAACTTGGAGTTACCGAGAAATTGTCTAAATTAGAATTTAATGGTATTAATATAGAGTCGACAAAGAGATTATCGGCTAATTGGCCCAATCTCCCCAACGCTTATCGTTATATGAGGGATTTGCAATTGTCAAGCCAATAAGGTGCAATGTTCACTCATATTTCCTGCATATAAAGGCCATAAATGGATGGTTGCCAGCCGGTTATTTTCACAACAGTGCATCGAACGGATAATGCATAATTCACAAGAGGTACGGTACAATGAACGATAGAATGATCGAAAATCGAACACTTAACTTGGCGAATTTCGGGGTTTTCGGTGTACTAACGAAGACATTAAGACTATATTTAGAAATCGTTAGTATTATTGTTTATTCTAATGATTATTATGACGTCATCTTAAGGGTTTGGTTGATATTACCATTACCATTTTTATAATAAATTGTACCGAGTTTGCTGTAAAAAGACACTTACTTTCACAAAAATAACGAATATACAGCAGACCATTTTCACACTTTGCGTTTTGGCGTCACGTTTTGCACAAGACTTTCAGAGCACTTTCCTAACTCAAGAAGCTAACGTAAGCTTTGGCTGACAAACAATCTCGCTGTCCTACAACGATTACGATTTCACAGGGCAACTATTATGGTAATCATAATACAGATCGATGATGATTACGCATGTGATCATTAATATCTGTTATAACGCAGTAACCATGATTTCACTGTCCCCGTGTGGCTTATACATAAGCATAACTTGCTGCGTAACTTACTGCGTAAACATACAGTGAACCCCCATTATTTTACACTCGGACTAACTTGTCTAGAGTTTTGCTGTGCTGAATGGCTCACAATCTTTAGTCCTCCGGTAATCTCACTTGCTGATACAAAAATGTGATATGCTGACCGCTCTATTATTTATCGTTTCCAACCTTTCTACCGTTTCAGCTTCACTTTTGCTACCCGCCATACTAATTCTATTTACATCTTCATCAGTAAACGTTTGTCAATTCTCGTCGCCAACGCGAATGTATTCATTTGCTGAAAAGTTAGCATCATATGGTAACTGTTTGAGCAGCATTTCCATAGCCTTTTAAGCTCGTTGTTATTGTTACTGAAACGTAAACAAAAGTTGAGCGAAGAGAAGGTTATTATTTATATAGCCCTTACTTACTGTTCCTTCTGAACAATGTATCATAGTGTTCAACAACTGTCTCTTCGGGAATGGTTGCGATGAAACATCAGCCAATGCTTCTGATGCATTTATTAGAACATCATATACGGTATTAGTATCGCCGACACGTATGTTTGAGGTGCCGTCTTGGAAATCGTATACCCAAACTCGATTCAAAGTTGTATATTCACGTTAAAGGAATAGATGCTGCCGGCGTCGCAAGGTTTGACGAAAGGCTGTAGTATTTTGGGTGACGGAAATTAATCTCTTCAAGGATAAGTTGTACTGGCGCATTATCAACTAGCAATAAAATATTTCTATTTGTCTTTTCATATCTTTGTCAAGTTTAAAAGTGTCGTTAAAAATGCTGACTTGCATCCAGGCTGGCTCGTTCCAATAATGATAAACGGCATAGTCGTTCCTCGGGATTTTTGTGTCAATAAATAAAGCCAAGCTTCATCTTTTCACAAAAAGGTGTGACGCAAGCCTTTATCTTAATACGAGCTAAAACGCGCAAAGGTTCCATTACCAAAAGAGACCGGTTTCATCGCTATTTCAATATTATGGGTACTAAAGGTGCGTTCGTGATGATTTGCGTTCATTTTCCAACTGTTCAGCAGGTAATGCACTTGCACTTTCTCCTTGCTTTCTGAATTGACGAAATCCTATTGCGATTTTAAAGCCTGCTAGTCGATTCGTCAATCGAAAATTGATTTGCGAAATAGATGGCCCTTTAAAATCAAGTGCATTATTAACCAAAGATAAGAGCAGTTTCAAGCTGCGGGCGTTTAGGTGCGCAAAATTCAGTCCTCGGCGGTTGTAGTTGGTTGCTGTCGATGTTCCTCTTTGGCTAATTTTATGGATTAGATTTTTTGTTCTGGAACTCGGCCCATTTCGAAATTCCACGATATCACATGATTACATTGTGTTGACGCAGTTTATTGGTACATGACGTTCAGTTGGGACCAGACAACTGAGTTCTAGAACTGACACAACAATATGACGGTCAAGTTGTGATTTAGTCTAGAACTTGTCTCTAGCCAATGGCCTGATTTTTTTTTGTCACACGATAATTACTAAGGTAGATTTCACGCTATGTTTGTGTGACAAATTTATATTTGGGCAGGTATAGACAGACTTATTTATAGAAAATTCAGTTCCTATAATTTGATTTACTAGCCACAGTCACTGCCACAACTCAGAATGATAAACTATTATTATCGTTATCTACTAACTCAGTTAGATAGATTCAACCGTGTAACAGCAACTTACTAATATGGCAGTACCTGGTGCTGCGACATAATAATACCGTGAATTCATTTGCCATTAAAAATGTATTTATAACTGTGATTGCAAAGAGACATCGTACTTGTCGTTAAGCAATCACATATAGGTGAGCTTCTTTGTTCTATACTTATTATAGGCAAGTCCAGAAACTCGTGTCGATTAATCGTAAAAAACGACTTTATCATGTCTATTGTTACTCAAAAACTACATACAGTTGTATCATGATCGACTTCACGAGGTGTTTGTCTCGATTTACCAACAAGAGGACGGTGAGTATCGTGATGAATTTTATCGATTTATAAATATAAATTTAATTGCTGATACACTTATTAATTTGTTTGATAGTTTAACGAACCGGCATCGCTTCTCATACTGCGCGTATCAATATCAATCCTTATCAGTTTAATATTTATAGCGTATGTCGTTTACTTGCTGATACTCATCAATAATGATGACCCAGTGTACAGATTTAGGCAAGAAACATTAACAAAAATGGAAGTACCTGGTAAGGTTTTTGCAAATTAAACGTGATTGCAGCAAACCGACCACGGGCAATCGGTTTCACTTGTAAGTAATTTTCTGTTTGTAGACATTGAAATATGTTCGGACAACACTGAGGTTATTATAACGCAATGCATGTTTCACACGAATGAATTTCAAAATAACGAACAGTAAGTATTTTTTGTTTTTTTTTTTTTTATTTTTTTGGCCGGTCAATGTTTTTATTACTAGTCTTGTTTACGTAAATATTTTTTTGTACTCTTGTAACAGTTACGACAACTGCACAACTCCGGAAGGAATAAATTATATCAGACCAATAGACTCGGGTACTACTGGCACATTTTGTAAACTGTTCACCACAAATAAAACTAAATATTTTACGCAGTCTTCCGAAGATGGATTATTTGCGATCGAGTTTCTGTTTAAAATCATGAACCTCACGGCTACTGCAGAGAATCATCCGACAATCCCTACAATTCACATCCAGACGTATCATCCAGGTAGCTGCAGAACTGAAAAAGTATATAGTGTCAAGCACGCCTTTATATCGAGTCGTTAACTTGACAAAGCAAGCTTGACTAAAATGTTGAATTTTTCCGTTTTATTAATATTACTATTTTTTCAACTGTAGACTATAGTTTACAATGGAAACCGCCACCTGATGCTCCCAAAGCATTATTATTCGAAAATGATCTGCGAAAAGAAACAAGTGCATTTATAGGATTACAGAATTATTTTACAAAGGTATTTGTTAGGAATTAATCAAATCGCTGCGATATACTTTGTATCTCTATCTTCCATGTATGATTAAATGGATCGTTCTTAAAAAGGTTATTTTACGCCAGTCAAAAACTCGTACGATTAACCATAAAACCTTCCGATCGGTGCTCGGTCTAGAGCCTCAATATTTCGATTACTTTGCTTTTGACGTTGACGCAAAATATTTGCTCGTTCAGCCTAGTCCTACGTTCTCACCAGCAAACAACACGGGCATATTTTCCATAGAGCATCCTAAAGATTTTTCTACACAGGAGGTCAAAGAACAACAGAGGTAAGAGAAGATAATTGATTATGCCGATATAACTCTCCCATTGTTCATTATCTACTATTACACGTATTACTGGCAGAACCAAAACTTTGTTGTCTTCCTTGGGTCTCGCTGGTGGTGCTTTTGGCGTATCACTTAGTCTTTACAAAGTTCTTTTTGGGGAATCTCGATTGAAACCTTGGTAAGCACTAAGCAACAACTTTTTTTGCTGTGTTTTTTGTTATACCCTTACTCATATACGTTTTTGCAATCAAACAGGGGTATTTTTCACCGAACGTTTATTAAACAAACACGGTTTTCTAACCGGCTTCGGTCTCTTCCTTTGGTTAGTCCTGTCCAACCGCCGACTTTGATGTTGTCTTCATCAGAACGGGTTGTGCGTCTGGAAAATCGTGTACAAGAACTTGAGGAGCTGTTGCAAGAATGTTTCTTTGACACATCATACTTGAAACAAATTGGTTCAAGTTCCTTTGCATACAAGGAAGACGAAAAAGCTGTAATAATTGACGGTGTGCAGAACCCATTCGAGGGGTAGAACGAGGAGTACAATGAGTGGGGAGAGATTAACGTAAAACGTTCCCCTCATTGTGTTTCGTATGTATCATAAATGAACAACATTATATCTACGCTTGCTCTGGCTCCGAGCATTGACTCTCACTGCTGAAATTATATACACTCGCAATGCATATATCAAGCGGAAAATAATAATTTAAAATTCTTATTATTATTAATCCCGTAATTACTCTAAATGGTAGTACGATGGACAATGAAACAGACTATCTCTACAATACAATGGCATAATACACTGATTTTTTGGTTAATTTCAAATATGGCACCACCTTCTCAGTTTTCCTTCCAACTATTGCTTGCATTTTAGGTAATTCTAGTGTTTTTTTTTCTAATTATAAATTTGAGAAGACGTTAGAGTTTTAGAGTACAGTGTGTTTACTAACGTTCATGCGGAAATGGCCAACGATGCAAAATACTGCGAATGTTTCTAGAGAAGTAGGTCAATATAATGATCAATTTTTCATTGGACCCTATGGATTTAATGGATCTTGGTTAATTGACAACAAAAAAATTGTTGGTTAATTGGTAACAAAAAACTGTTGTCAATGGACCACCAATTGATCAATCCATTGGACTCAATGGATTCTTGGTTTATTAGCAACAAAAAAAACTGTTTGGTTAATTGACAACAAAAAAATTGTTGACTAATATATAATAGTCCTGACTTGAAAATTTGTAAAATATGGTTAAGAGGAATGTAGAAGAGCAGATGCCAATAAATTGAAACAGTTTAAGTGGGACAAAAAAATACCAAAATTGACTCTAATTAATTTTGTAACTTCAATGAGACAGCAGAGTGAGCTTATTGTTGAAAGTAATGGAGAACAAATTCTATATTAATATTAAAATTTATTAATGCAAGCTGTGATATGATCATAAACCTTATGTTTTTCCATTTAATTCCCGAGTAGACGGGTTGCACACCACATAAATTTTTTAAACAAGTTATCGTTTATGCTGTTTGCTACAGTAGTTATTATATAATTGCCTTTTTCTTTTAATTCCAGTTTTTTTTTGAGACAGACTGTATATTAAGGAAAATGGTTTATGGTAATTTCTCTTTAACTTTATAATTGTAATTTTCAATAGTATTTAGTTTTACAGTGCAAGTAAATGTAATTGATAACTCAAATTTCTACAATGGCTTTTATTTAACAAGTCTTCTAACTATATATAATGTCATTTTGTCTAATTTATCAAATAATGCTAATGACAAATAATAATAATTATATAACACAAAACAGATTAACTATTTAAAGGTTTTTTGATATATTACGGTTTACTTTTCGATCTTTTCTGTTTCATCGTACTTCTCATTTTTCATAGATGGTTTTTGTACACTATCAATCATTACAACGCTTTTATTCTCTTTGTATCCAAAGGCACTTTCGCCAACTTTTCTCAAGTATGATGTGTCCAAGAAATAATCTTGCAACAATTCCTCAAGTTCTTGTACACGATTTTCCAGACGCATGGCCCGTTCTGATGAAGACAATGTCAAAGTCGACGATTGGACAGGACTAACCAGAGGGAGAGACTGAAGTTGGTTGGAAATTTGTGTTCGTTTAATGAGTGTTCGGTGAAAAATACCCCTGTTGAATTGCAAACATGTACATGAGTAAGCGCAAATAAAAAACGCGTAAAAATTTGTTTTTAACATTTACCATGGTTTTAATCGAGATTCTCCAAAAAGAACTGTGTATAGACTAAATAATATGCCAAAGGCACCACCAGCGAGACCCAAGGAAGACAATAAAGTTTTTGTTCTGCCAATAATAATAAGTGGAATAAATAATTAGCAAAAAAGAAGAAAAAAAAAGTTAAATAAGCATAACCAGTTATTAGTTCAAAAATCCCTTTTTTCCTTTACCTCTGTTGCTCTTTAACTTCCTGTTCAAAAAACTGAGGCTGTATGGAAAATACGCCCGTGTTGGTTGTAGGTGAAAACGTAGGATTAGGCTCAAGGGGGAAATATTTTGCGTCAATGTCAAAGAAAAGGTAATCGTAATATGCGGGCTCTAGACCAAACACTGATCGGAAGGTTTTATGATTAATTGCACGAAATTTTGATTGGCGTAAAGAAACCTTTTCAAAATATTTATAATAATAAGAACAAATTAATTTAATTGTGCATGGAAGAGAGGGGCACAAAGCGTATTGCAGGCGCATTAGATAAAATCGTCAGTTTGAATACCTTTGTAAGATAATTTTGCATTCCCGTGAATGAGTTTAGTTGACTCCGCAGTTGATCTTCGAATGTTAATGCTTTGGGAGTATTAGGTGGCTGTTTCCAAAGTGAGTTAAAGTCTATAGTTGAAAAGACATAGTAATATTGATAAAACAAAAATTTAATATTTTGTTTAAGCTTGCATTGTCAAGTTAATAACTCGGTATAAAGACGTAATTTGGCATTGTATACTTTTCTCATTTCCGAATTACCTGGGTGATATGGTTGGATACTAATCGCAGGAACTGTACGGCTATTCTTTACGGAAGCCGTGAGATTTACGATTTTAAATAGAAACTCGACAGCAATCACTCCATATTCGGATGACTGCGGAAAATAGACAGTTTTATTTGTAGTGAACAGGTTACAAAATGTGCCAGTAGTACCCGACTTGTCTCCTGGTATAATATAATTTATTCCTTCCGGAGTTGTGCAGTTGTCGTAGCTGTTACAAGAGTATAAGAGAAAATAATTACGTAAACAAGACTAGTAATAAAAATATTAGCCGGACAAAACCAAAAGTAAAAACAAGAATAAAAATATTTGGTACTTACTATTTGTTATTTTGAAATCCCGTCATGTAAAATATGCATTGCGTTATAATAACATCACTGTTGTCCGAACATATTTCAATATCTGCAGAGAAAAAGAAAATTACTTACGAGTGAAACCGATTGTTGTGGTCGATTTTTGCTGCAATCACGTTTAATTTGTAAAAAGCTTACCAGGTATTTCCATTTTCGTTAATGGTTCTTGCGTAAACCTGAGCACAGGTTCATCGTTCTTGATGGCTACCAGTAAGTAAACGATGTACGACAGAAATATAAAACTGATAAAAATTGATATTGATACACGCAGTAAGAGAAGCGATGCCGGTTCGGTAAACTGTCAAACGAATTAATAAATTATCAGCAATTAAATCTATATTATATAAATTAATAAACTTTTATTACGATACTTACTGTCTTCTTGTTGGTATATCGAGACAAACACCTCGTAAAGTCGATCATGGTATAAAACTGTAGTTTTTGAGTAACAATAAACATGATAATGTCAGTTTTTTTACGTAAAGGACAGTTAGCCGACACGAGTACCTGGTACAGTGCTGACTACGGAATCTGCTTTTAGGATTCAAAAAGACAACACTTTGTCTCCTCATATTATGGTAAACTAATCTTGTTATTTCTATTTGAACTTTCAAATATGCCATAAAAAACATGTTGCATAATATTTATTTTTTTTTTACTTCAACGTTCTTGTTATTATAATATACAAATCAATTAAAATGTAGGCTTTATGCTAAACATTATGGAATTATAGTCGAAAGAAAAAGAGTGTAGGCATGATACCCGCGTCGTTTTTCGTAGAGCAAATGGCTGCTAAAACGACTAACCTTATAAACGTTTTTTGTTTCAAAGAATGTGGTTGTTTATTGTCTTGTCTTGGTGGAGGATGAGATTTAATATGGCATTTGGGAATACGTTGCTTGAGATTATTTAAACAATTTTGTCGGGCGCACCAGCGTTTAGTAAGCTAATATATTGGATTGATTGTCCGTGTTACCCGGCCATTCAAGACAAAATCGGAAGACGCTTATTTAAAATGTTTTCTATTTATACATTCGTGTACAATATTAGAATGAACCAATGTGTCTTGCAAATTGTATGTACTATTAACGTGTTTGCAGGGCATTGTGTAGTATGTAGGTATTCATTATAACTCGTTTATAGACAAGTAATGTTGTAAACGAAACACTTGTAACTTCTCGGTGAGAACATCCAAGTATTTCGCCAGTTGACTCAAACATACGTTCCTTTCGTTTTTCAATACGTTTAAAAGTATCAGACATATCCAGCTTATTTTTGGTATGGATCTTACCAATTAGAGAAAACCTATTTAAAGTAATCAGTATGCAACTAACTAATACAATCAAGTATGAACGAAATAGTGGAACATTCCATGTCTATAGCCATCAGATATTTTACGGTGACATTGACGATACAGGTCCTTGTTCCTAGTTGCACGGGATCGTTGCATTGTTCAATAAATATTGTACTTCCAATACAGCGAGTAATTTGACGATAGATAAATTTCAATGGTTTGATGACTGAGTTTTACCGCAACCATGCGAAAAATAGGAAATTAAGCATGGCTGCTGTGCCTACAACATTGGTTCTAATGTTTCATGTAAAACAAGCTGCTGGGGATCGAACGTTTCGTAAAAGAACTGTTGCATATCAACTTGCAGAAATGGCATTACGGTAAAAAGTTATACAGATTCGACAGTCCTGATCAAATGGGCCAGTCTCTCATTTTGTGTGTCAATCTTGAACAGGGCCAGCCTGTTATTTGAACACAAAGTTAATATGCGTGAACGGAAGTGACAAAAATAGTGAAAAACTTCCATTCAGGGGTATCCCAATCGAATATATTATACTTAAACTGCCGACTAAAGTCGATGCTTGCTATAATAATGATAGAGTTGGCGTCCTTGCGAAATCTCTAGATGTTATAGTAATGCAAGATCCCTCATTGAGATAACCACCACCAAAAATATGTCAATTGAGATGGTAACTAAAGAAGGCAAGACTTACTAATGCATTGTGCTATACCCAAACTTATTATTATGTCTCAACTTGCCCCGAATTCAAGAAAGCACAAGTCGACGTTCGACGTTCTTCGATGTTACAGACTGTATAACACATCACGCATAATAATGTGTCTTTGTGTGGAGTGTGTGATTATTAATTAATAAGTAGCAGCACACTATTGATTAAACAAACAGCCAAGTATACAATAAAACATGTCGATTAAAAACAGTAAATACGTCATTAGAGTTCTAATATTAGAACAACTATCTACAAAAATCGAATGCCAAGTCAGGGATGGAAGATTTGCAACGTCAGATAAGAAATCAATTCTCTAAAGCAAGCTAGTTTGCAGAAATATTTTATTATGTAATTAATTAACAATATAAACGTCTTTATACTTAGCGCGTAAGTCTTATCGAATACTGACTGTGTACTGGTCATTAAGTTTTCCGAGATAGTTGAATTTATTAGTCTATAAAGTAAATTGTATGATGCTCCAAACAAAATTTGACATGTGAGAGACTTTGGATAGAAATTGTGTGTGTTTGATTTATCAGCAAATGTTCAATATTAACAAACACCAAGATACAAACTGCATTGCCAATCTCCCGCTGATGAAACTATTAAAATTATCTTATGTCAACTTTAACCTTTTATCAAAGATTGGACAACGTGCCCAATCTTCATGTTTTTTAAATCAGTATACGTTTGCCCAGTGCCGACAAACAGTATTGGCTGTCCTGTCGTATAAGTCATGGATAATGCTGCACCAACCTATATCAAATATCGTTAGCATCTCAATTATTTCACGTCGCGGGCACGCAATTACAGAAGGAAAAAAAAATCAAATTACCTTATCATCAATTGTATCAAACTTGGTCAATATTATTCCATCGATCTGTCTTGGGTTTTGTAGTCCGGAAAAGTCTTTCAATGCTTGATTGAACTTTGTTAGTTGATCAACTGCTTCGTTACCAACCAGTGCTTCGCCGACAAATATTATTTTATCCGGATCGTTTACCGTTACAAGCTAATCAATTAATCAATTGACGAGAAATAGTTGCCGGGATTAGTTCAATTTCAAATATGGGGGGTATAAGCATGTTTCAGTTATAATATGCGTTCGAACCTTTGCCAAAGCTCGCATCAAAGGTTCATTGTCTTGCATTCTTCCTGCTGTATCGATCAATACAACGTCGAACCTATTTGTTTTTGCTAATCAAATAAATACTACTTTAGAATTCCATAACCAAGGCTTAAACAAACCCTCCTCCTTCTCAATGTTATCTTGTTTCCACACCATATGAAATAGCATCCTTTGCGATGCCAGCGGCATCCTTGCCATAGCCTCTCTCATATAGCTCCACTCCCTTCCCTTGTCCCAACATATTAAGGTTCCGCACATGTACTCTCAACTGTTCAACTGCACCCGACCTAAAGGTATCGCATGCAGCAATAAGAACGCGTAAATTGTTCTGCAGAAGCCAGAAACAGGTTTTGGACAAGTTTGTCGATTTGCCTAGATGAAAATGATGAAATGTGACGGAAAGATAAGTCGACTTGTGAAATTTTCGAAACAAAAAAACAGCATTTCACCATATTGAGATAATCACCAACTCCATTGACGCCGATAAAGCAGATAGTGTATGGACGGGATTCTGACTGTGCTTGTGCTATGTCACGTAACAGATCGACAGATGTCTTTGGTGTTAGAATTTTTGTTAAAGAGGCTTCCATTGAAAGTTTCACCGCCGAGTGCACACCTAGGTATAGAAATCTAACCGTTAGTGAATATGGAACTATACCACATTAGGATTCGGGTAACATAAACATCCCCGCGCATTAATACATACTTCTAAAACTGCCCAACTTTTGTCCAACCAAATTCTTTGTAATGGAATCGCACAAGTGGGAAGCAATATCAGCGGCAACGTTCTTTTTAATCAGATGTTCTCTCATGTTAGCCATGACTGGCGCCAAGTCACGTTCAGTTAATTCCTTCTGACCCGTGATACTCTTGAAGAATGAAAATATTCCACCATTCTTATTCTGCACATTAACTTCGTCGACTTCGTCCTCTTCATCTTCCTCCTCACTATCATCCTCATCATCATCATCATCACCAAGATCTTGTACTTCGTAATGACCATCTTTGAAATGACGTCCGAGTTTGCGTTCGTCAACAAAATTTCTAATTACTTCTGTCGAATCAAGTTCCGAATTCTTCGAGTTGCTATAATCCAGACTCTCGGCTTCTTCCTTGCTCACTTTGTCATCCCATTTTCGCATTACTTTTTTTCGTGTTTGGCTTTGATCTCTTTGATAAGCAATAATTTTTGAACAAATGATAAGTATACCAGTATCGGGTAACCACGAAAATATAACGCGTACGCGCATAGGAATATAATATTTACACTGAATTGACTTCTGTAGATTGTTGTTTGTTGCCTTTTTTCTTCTTTCCTGTCGTTCGAGCTTTCCCACCACGGGAAAGAATATCTTTATTCGCAGGGAAAGCGTCTTGATTCTCAGAAACTGATTCTTGCGGATTGCGGAGATCACTCACGTCTATGCATCAAAGCCCAAGGAGTAAGTGAATGAATAGAAGGTTTTGCATAAAACTTTCTACTATAATATGCTTACCGTTACCCGTTTTTGCGGCATCCAGCGTTGATTTGTACTTTTTTGTTTGGTCAAATTTCCGAGGAGCTTGTCTTTTCTCCTACAAAGCGCATAAAAGGTAAGCATAAATTTACTTTCTTTTCTTTTTTGCGAGAAGATTTACAATACCAAATCATTTACCTGTTCCCCTTTTCTTTCTAGTCGGGTGCGAATTGTATCAAAATCGCTGTCGAATTCAAAGTTATGAATTTTCGAAGTGTCCCTGATAAGAGCTGCGAATTTTTCACAAAAGTACTTCTTAACCGTTGACAATAGTTCGTCTATATATGCCAATTGAAGAATTTTCTGGTACGCTACCTACAAATAAAGGCGTCGATAGTTCGGCAAGTGAGAACGAATTTAAAGTTTGACGTGACTAACGAGCGTCACCAGCGGTTGTCATACTCACCACAAAGATCAAGTCGAGCTCGTTTGCAAAAGTCCATTTTAAACAGTACGAATCCTTTACATATTCGGTCTCGCCCGCACGTTCCTCTATCAAAACCTCTTTAATCAGTGGATCCACAGGTGAGGTTCTCACTCTTGCGAACGTTTTTGACCAAAGGACTATACCTCCTTTGGTCAAGATAGTGAAAAAGTCCAACATTTTGTAAGGAAGTAAGCGCAAGGAAAGTTATGGAGAATCTTGATCAAGGTGAAATAGAACAAGACAAGCCTTACGATGTAGGCATCGGGTTTAGAAGTGTTATTAATGTCAGGGTTACGGGTAAATGTTATTTTTTATTTTCAAGTTATATTCACGTGATTTTATACAAGCATATATATATATATATATATATATAAAGTACATGTTAATGTTAATGCAAAAATGGAATTACTTTACAGTATGAGAGCTATTAATTAAATAACATCAAAGATATGAACGGTTTTTCTTTGTACAAGGGATGATGAGAAAAATGCCATAAGTATTCACGATGATTTTGTTATCGAAGACGATGCATTATTCCAAGATTATTGGAGCAATGAGGGCAAGTATGTTGTGCATCTTTTGGTTAATGAATGACAGAAGAAAACGTTAGACCATCACGATTTACAATTAGTCATAACGTAAACTATAGTCATTTGCGCATTCACTTACCCTTTGTTGCTTTGAGACAAAATGGTACCCAAAATAATATGACAGTTGTAAGCAATAATGCTGTTGCAAGAGCATATGTGCATGTTCCATTACGATATCTCACAGTTGTGGTTACGAATTGACTGCAGTGTGGACACTGTACTCTAACTGGAAAGTCAGGATACTTGAGTAATGGCGATACGGTCAAGCTTTTGCGTCTCTCTTGTGGTCGAACCCGTCGTTCCGTCCTAGATAATCCCGATGTAGACTTCTCTTCGCCGGTATGTGCGTAAGGGATTGGTGTATAGACTACTGATGTTTGCGAGAATGACGAGGTCATATGCGACTAGTATTATAGCATCTATTTGTTGTCTTTGGGGAAAATTAAATACACGTACGATTTGTTTCGTTTAAAATTTTTTTTTTCTTTTCGACCAACCTGTGTTTATATTAATATGTGAAATAGAATCTTTTGTATCATAATTAAAATTTTTTTTTCTTTCCATCGTACATTCCTAAAGCGTGTGTGATATACGAATGATATCATAACGGCAGGGTGGGAAAGGGTGAGCTGTCAAATAAGGAAACAAGAGTAACCTAAATCCTGATCATCAGGTTTTAATTAAACCCCTATTCTCGAATTCTCTCGTTTCGTGCTTTGGTTACAACTATCTCACTGGCATGTCTTACCATTATCAATAAACACTCCTGTCTTCAAAGTATTACAAGCCCTACGCTCGACAACGTGTATGTACAATTCATTACGTTCATTACGTTCAGGAAAAGAGTGGTTGATAACGATCGTTTAGTATATCTTTCACGTGAACACGTTACACCTAATGTGAAGGTGAAAGGTGACGACATTCCTTTTCTCTTCAAAACTTGATTTGTTATAGACCAAACCCATATCGTCATTTGATACCAAACACGACGATGTTTCTGGTAACCGTTTTCAGAATAGCAGAAAGAGATTGGTTTAATACCGGTTACTTAAATATAGATCAGAGCTCGTCGATGATATAAGTCGTAAAGTAGTACTATAAAACGGCGATTCTAACAAAGTGACATAATTATGCTTTTATATCTTATAAACGGGTGCTTGAGAAACGATTTCTTGTCCTGTGTTTTATAACAACAGCTAGGGACACAAGTCACCCGTTTAGCATCGTACAAAATGCCTATACAAATAGAATAATAGATAGCAGCGAATCGATTTAAGAAGCCAGCGACCAGATCAGATATTAACATTAATGGCCGTTTGTATGGATTAAGTCTTTGATACCAAACAATATTAATATTGTTCACAACAACGTAATACTGGACCATCATCAGCAGTGCGTGTTCCCATGACTTTATTGAATCTTACTTTGCGTATTATAATAGCTTTCTTTACAACATAAATTTAGTGTTATATATTAGCAATAATTTATTCAAAGCTTAATGGCACGGCCTTTGGATAGGAAAATCAAGTAAAAGGTTTCCAAGTTTTTTACTATTCCAGTTTATCCGCAGATACGCTATAATAATAAATGAACAAGATTTCTCTGCCAACGATATTAATATTGATAGATCTCAGACGTGCTTTCGTGATATTTCATCAAATGTAAAAAATACAGCATTAAATTTATCTCATTTTACTCTGTTATTAAAAATGAGATTTTTTTGTCATGTCTTTAACTACCTTTGCATTTTTTCAGAACATAGGGAATTTTATCTTTCTGCAGAAATTCAGTTTGGATTAATAAAAGTAAATTGTTCACTGCTTACATTTAATTATATCATCTTGCTTTGAGGTATGAAGAAACTGTCAATGCAATTGCGCAATTGCTCACTTTGTACTTCAAATACTTTAACATTCAACGCAACTCTTCTCTAAGATCAACTACAAGGCTGTGACAATCGGGATTAGGCAAAACACTTCTAAACGCAATAGTTTATGTACAACATCATCTTATCACGTTTTTCGCATTATTTGAAAACAGCAATTATACGACATAACTTTTATCGGCAATCTTTAATTGTCTTTCGGCTTATGATTCATTAACTTCAAAGATATGGTTCAGTTTTGTAAGCTGATGAGATTCTTCGGATTGACAACGACTTTTTATATGACATGTTTTTTCCCAAATACCTTCGGATTGCGGATTACAGAGATTTATAAAAGTTTAAATAAACTTTTTACTGTAACTCAGGCCAGTGTTTGTACGAATTAACAAGATCGACTATTTCATTTGCGAAGCTCAGAAATAATGGCGATCGTTTCATATCTACGTCGTCACTCAAACAAAAATTTGTTCGCTTAAATTTTGTATCACCAAATAGTTTGTGTATTTTGTTCGTTTATTTTAGACTGATTGAGAGTATATCGCCATTCTCTTTCCCACCCCTTCCGACTAATACTAATACCAATGCCGATTTCTGATAGTTTTTTCCCGACAGCACTATTATTAAGATAAATATTAGCGTATAGTTCCGAAAATAAGTACCCTTTAACAATAGTAATAGGCGGTGCTTATTTTGGAGATCACAACTTCGTGTCATATAATCACAAGTTTGCAAGCGTGTGAATATAAACAGTCACATGCTATAGAAACATTAGAAAGATATTTTTGCATCAATTGTTGCGGGTAGGTGCATGTGGTGACGGTCAATTTGTTTGACGGTGATACAACCATTCAACTCATTAAATTGAATAGCTGTTTATGATGTTTCCTAGTGCGAAAGAGCGAGTTGGTCCCTCGTAGTTTTGAATATTTTGTCGAGCACGGCTAGTCTTTTAAAAAGGTGGTGTACAATGAATTTTATCTGCAGTACGTTATTTTTAGTGTTAAAGACTTATTGACTTGCCAGTTGCACTTTAGCAAGCACTTTGCTGTAATTAAAAGTTTCCCGCAATATTTGACTTGCAAGTTGTTATAAAAAACATTGCAAATGGAACAAAATTGCTGACTGTTATGCTCTTAATTTACTCACGCAGTAAAAACTTATCAAAGGTATCTATCTATGTAAACAGTAATGACTGAATTATCGAGCTGGCAATTCTATAGGCTTTTTACTTGTGGTATCTGCGAGTATTGTTGATTCCATTAACTAACATGTCTACCACGCATTTATTTAATTACAATTAGTTACTATTAAACCGAGACAGCTAATTGTACAAGAAAAATTGATCAATTATGTTAAAAAAATCACCTTATTATTGCAAATGAAAATAAAACCAATTCAGAAACATTAATACGTACTGTTGTTAATACTGTTACGGTTCATAAAACTAACTCTTTTCGTATAATTTTTTATCATTTGCAATGGATTGTGGGTATTCTCATAATGATAAAAACTAAAATCTTGAGATAACATGTTGTACATTTGGTTTAAAAGTTTTTCACTTTTTTTTTTTTTGATTGTAAATACATTTGTTAATTCGAAAACTGATTTATAGAGACACGACTTGTGGAAGAAAGTCAATCGGATCTGGCTAAAGGTAAATTATGTGTGCCAACGATCATTCGAAAATCCAAATTACTGGCGTTTATTGTATTGAATAATATAAGCCCGAGGATAATTCTCTTGCAATTCAGTCAATTTGATACTCCGTTGAGCCTGCAGGAGGAGATAGAGATAAAGCAGATGCAATACAAAATTTGTCTCGGTTAATTTATAACTTTCCCGAGATGTGCCTTTCAAAAATGAGTAAAACTCAATTATATGCATCTTCAGATCCTCAACCTCATCGTAATCTCTCATCTATATTAACTCACTCTTTGTAACATTATCAGCGTATTGCATAAATTAGCCAAAGGTATTTCTAGTACATTGAGTAAATTCTGTTGCAAGAGATTAAGCTCATCCTCAACCCGGCAATTGAATGAAATAATTCCTGTGTTTGTGTCTCACCTGAAATATTCACACGTAAAATTTTTTAAATAACAATAATGTCGAGCACTTTGAGTCTGTCGCATTGGTTTTTTCTGGTTCTATTAACCTCATGGACGATCACAATTCAATGGACCTGATAGAAAATGAATTTTTGATCACATATACGATCGAGAACATGTGTAGCCACCTTTTGGTCTTGCATTTGAAAATTCCCGTCTGTTTTCGACATACAGTCAATTCCCTTTAATTCGATCCGGAATCATCGGTCGAATAACGGCAGACCGTACTTAAGGAAAACAATATAAAATAATCGGGTCTTGCTCAAGCGATCGAATTATCGGAGGTCGAATTATCGGAGGTCGAATTATCGGAGATCTATCGGCAGTTGGCTGTAGCTATTAATTGACGTAAAATTATGCATTATTTTTTTTATATGCTTTTACTGCATGCTACTAACGGCATTGTGGAATCAATTCACGTGCGTTTATGAAGCCTAATTTGGCCAACTGTGGCCAATACTTTGTTCAGGGCGCTGATCCTATTCAAATATAACCAACAATGTCAAAATTAACTAATCGAGAAACCAAATCGGTAATAGTATGTTGCGCAGCAGATACCGAAATCGTAACTGCAAGGGCAATCAACAGTTCGCTGAGTTTACCGTGATGACATATACTTAACCGAAGCGGTAATAGATTCCGGGGCGAATTAATTGACGGAGCAAACGACAGTGCGCAGCTCCTGTCATAGATGAGAATACGGTTGAAAGTCAAGGCTGATTGAAGAGTGCGATTGAAAGTAGTCACTTGAAATGTCAGTCGCTTCTTATCAAAAGATGCCATTGACTAAACTTTTATTAAAATTCGAACATTAAATATATATAATACATTTTAAATAGCCATTATCAGGCAACAAGATTGAAAGAAGTTTTGTATATTTTCCCCGTTTTCTGATTACGGGCAGAGGCTTTAACTTCCATATTACCAAAACTAAGCGAAAATTCCACAGGTCTGTTCAGACCATTTTCAGTATCCGACGCCGTGACCTCCAGTTCACCCAAGAGCTTCATCCCGGGTTCATCGGGATATTTTGCATCTTTTTTATCCGTGTACAAAATTCGGAAAACCAGTTTTGTCTGATCATTTTTAACTGGGTAATAGGTTCTCGAAAACGGCTTGTTTATCTTAACGAGAGTATCTCGTTCGACGATTTTGTCAAACTTGTAAATGCGATTATCATCTCGCATTTTATCCCTTGGGTCTTTTTTGGGATCAAACGCAGGTTTGATTTCAATACCAAATGTCCATTTTAGCATACGGCCGTTGATGTAATCCACGTTCAACCCATACCATACTGCTCCTCGGACAACAGCTGCAATGGGTGAACGTGGCACAGCTATGGTCGGAACCCGCTCATTGAATATTTCTTTCACTCTATTCACAAGATACTTCGACTCACTAAATCCCCCGACAAGAAACATTGCGGAACATCTTGTACTTAGTGACCGCAACTGATGCTCGATAAGTCCGATTATTTGATCAACTACTGGATCAAACATTTTCTTTACGGCTGCAAAATCAATTTCTATCAGCCAATCATCCTGTTCCGCATTTCTTCTAGCTTCCCCTGTTACGTAGTCCTTTAGCGCCGCGCACTCGCGCTCTATATCCAATTCTACTAGGCGGAAATCTTCTGGATTACCGCTGAACGGAAATTTAATACGCGGACAGAAAACCTTATGTACAAGATACTGCATCTGTCTGTAATTCTTTGTTCGTAATTTTTCTATGGCATCATGTCCAAGAACGTCCCCCAGGAAGTTGAGGAATGCCCTGTCGACAAATGTGCTGCCGCATAAATCTCCCGTGCGTACGGTAGCCTCATCCAGTTTATTGTCTCCTAGTAGTTTCCGTGCTGTTAAATCTACGGTACCGCCACCGCAGTCAACCACAAGATATGTTTCTACAAAAAATTGCCCATTCAGGTTAGAAGCGGTTTCCGTCCATATATTTGAAAACATTGACTCTACATACCTCCCGGTTGTATTTTGTACTGCTGTTGAATTTCGATGCAGTATAATGCTGCCGCCTCGGCTAAATAAAATGTAATTGCGTTGAATTGAGATATCAACATATTAAACGTTTAACGATAAAGAGATTCCCATTTCTTATAAATGGTTTCTTACGTTCCGTTGTAAAATCCAATTGATCTGTATATCTCTCTGCAATAAGTCCCGCCATATATGCGCATTCGCGCAAAATTCCTGGCGTACCTGGACCCCATTCAGCAGGCAACGACATAATTAATCGCACCTGTTCGGGAAATTGAACATCGGGCCATCTCCGTGCAAGAGTTTCTTTAATTAACTGATTACAGCGAAAAAGTTCAGTCTTGATAAAATCGTTAACATACGAAAATGTCACTGAAAATTTGCCCTTCTTACCTTGCGTAGTTCACGCAAATAGTCTGTTATTACCATTGTATATGTTAATCCGTCGGGAAGGGCTGGTTTGTCCTCTTCTCTGAGTACGGAGAGATGTAACTTAAACAGTTCAATCGGATCCGATTGAACTGATCTCTTATCTCGAGATCGTCTGTCCTTCTTTCTTCTAGGTTCTGGCTCTTTCATCAGGGCTGGTTCGCCCCATTCTGACACTTCTTGTTCGTCGTTGTACTGAACAACAGTATGTGCCTTAAATCCAAGTTGCCCTCCAGGCCTTATTTACGTAAGATAT